>OY744529.1:0-35000 GCA_963556195.1 Sepiola atlantica | reverse complement strand
ATAAAGTTTATAAAGTTTTTGACATAAGCTTGACATTTCATGCAGCGAGAGAAATTTACGAAGAAGTTTTTTGTTTTTTTAATCAAGCCCGAATCGTTATTGGGTGTGTGGGGGTAGTCGGGCATACACCAAACAGGTCGTCAAAAGAAAACTCGATGTCTTTTTTTTGTCTAAGTGTCTTTTGTTAAAAGAGATTGAATGAAGGGTGGGTTGCGTAGAACCCAGGACCTCATTGTCACAAAATTTTACTATTTCACTGTATATCCAGATAAATTGATATTTTTTGTTAGATACAATGAATGGAAAATATATTCAAAGCAAGAATAATGTGGCAAAATCCTGGTGTTCCACAAAGTTCCCCTAGAGGACCAGCAGCACATCTATGAGCGAGAGATATTTACTTGCAGTTCCTATCTCTCTGGTGTGGCGCTCTGGTCCCTCCCTTGCTTTTTTCTTAATCATTTTTTGTTTGTTCTGTTCTGATCTTTTTTTTCTTCAATGGGAATCTGAAATTTCAAAAGGTGCATGTAGAAGCAATATAAGAAACTTGATCCGCTGAAGAAAATAGTTTCGTTCTTTCTATTTTTTTATACGAACAACCTGCAGATACGGCCACCGTCTCTCCAGTGTTAGAACCTGCAGACACGGTCACCGTGTTTGCAGTGTTAGAACCTGGAGACACTTTAAATTCGTTTCGTTTTCGCTTTCGTCAGACACCGTTTTTTTTTCGCTTTCGTCTTGTTAGTGTATTTAGTTTCGGGCTATTTTATGAAAATGAAAGTTGGAGATACATTTTTAAATTATGCGGAATATAAGGCACAACTCAACGCATATGAGGAAGAAAAAAGAATTTTGAATTTTTTAAATTCTTGGAATAATTCTGCTTTTGTTTTTCTTTTCGTAGTCATTTGATAATGACCATTGGTGCTTATTTGTTTTATGGTTCTGTTAGCTGTTGTTTTTTGTTCAGTGCGATTTTGAGTTTTTGCAAATGACGATTGGTGCTTATATTTGTTTTGTGGTGTTAATTTACTGTAGGACATTTATAATAACAGCTAACAGACGAAAAGGGGGTAAAGAAAAAAAACGTTAGCGCGGGTCCTACAGTAAATTAGCACCATAAAACAATGGTCATTATCAAAAACTAACAACAAACAAACAAAAAAATGACTACGAAAAGAAGAAACAAAAGCAGAATTATTCCAAGAATTTCCTAATTCAATAAAAAGTTCTATGAAATGAAAAAAAAATCCTTTTCGGAGAAATTACGTACTTAAAAAAAGAGCGAAAGAGAGCGTTAGCGATTTTCTGGAGGTTTTTCTTTCCAGATTTAGCGGGTTTTCAAAATCGCTAGCGGGTTTTGAAAAAAGTAGCTCATTCACCGATTATACAATTACCAAAAGTTGTCATTCATTGTGTAATTTAGAAAACCGCGTCGTATTATTTCTGCAATGTTATTTAATTCGAGAGCTTAATTTTTCTTAGAGTTATACTGATTTCTTTTTCATAAAATGTAACTATATTTTAAAAGATATTTTTTTACGAACATTTGGGGTATATGTTACGACGCTCAGCAGAGGCGCGAACGGGGTCCAAAAAAAGAACGAGAAAGAGTTTAAAAAACATAAATTTGCAACAAGTAAAGTTGACTTATGTCTAGAATAGACATTTTTCTACTTACCTATGTAATTTGTTTGTATTTTTGCGTATTATAAATTGCTTTTTATTATTAGATGTTAAAAAAAAATTCTGGGTATATGTTACGACGCTCAGCAGAGTAAAAACGCTAAAAAACAAATATACAACAAATAAAAGTAACTGTCGTCGATAAAAGTTAATTTAAAACTGTCCTGTGATATTTGTTTGTATTTTTAAACCGTTCCAACTGCTATTTATTAGAAATCAATAGTTTTGTCACACGAACTTGCAAATACAAAATGGCGCTTGCTCGTAAGAGAGTAAAAAAAAAGTACGAGTTAAAATGTGATGGTTACTGAATAATTTTGATTATTTTATTAAATTTATAAAAAATAAACTGTATTCTAATATAATATCTGCTAGTATAACACGTCTATGTCTTCTATTATAGCAAGTCTTAAAACGCGTTAAAATACGCTAAAAATAAAGAAATACTGGCGGTGTCGTAAACTGAATGAGTTTTATTTTGTGTACATGCCACCGTGTCTCTAATATATAACGCGGCTGACACTGCAGACTGCCTTTTTTATACCGTAATGTTTCAGTTAAAAATATATATTTTTTAAATACTCTAAAATCTAAAAAATATTGGATAAAAATACGGTGCAATTTTACTTATAGGCCAATCAAGTTAATTGTTTTCATGTAAAAGCATTATTTTGTACTTACTCAGTCATATTTTATCTCTCACGCCCTGAAAAAGAATTTTAAAATATCAAGCAGAACTTTAATTAGAACGATTTTTTCATTTCGATGTTCAACCTGTATTTGTGCCCGAGGCGACATTTTGGGCTGTGAGCGGTCGGTAGAATAGACAAGGGGACACTTATCTGCCCTTAGTTAGCTAATCGGCCACTAACCGGCCACTCCGAAAATCGCACACTCGCCAGTTCATATAACCCTTATGGAAATGTAAAAATCGTTCTAATTAAAGTTCTGCTTGATATTTTAAAATTCTTTTTCGGGGCGTGAGAGATAAAATATGACTGAGTAAGTACAAAATAATGCTTTTACATGAAAACAATTAACTTGATTGGCCTATAAGTAAAATTGCACCAAAAATACTTATTACTCGACTTTTAAGCTAATTTTTGGCGCTTTTAAGTTATTACTTGTTTTTGCATTTCTTACGGACCATTTTTAAAAACTTAGCGGTTATGTTCATAAACAAATAACAGTATGCATTTAAAACGGTGTAAGAGACACATAAACAAACTATATTTATAGTTTCTCTTTTGTCCCTCCTCACTCTGTCTCAGAGTTGTTGAGGTAACTTAAGCCTGGCGCCCGACTCCAGGGTTAGCGGATCTCCTCCTCCGACCATCCCAGCGGGCCCCCTCCACTAACTCCCGTCGGCTGCGGCTCGGCATTCGGAGAAAAATTTTGGTTTCCTACGGCGAGATTCGACCTGGGGACCCAAGGAACACCCTTTGTCAAAAAAAGACCGACCATTCTGCGACTGCTTCGAGCGCCTTAAACCACCGTTAATGTAAAAACGGTGACATCAATGTGGAAAACCCTGACACGTCCTCCGCCAGGTATAGCGATCCCATGCAGGACCCGCCTTCGCCGGCCCGTCCCATAATTTGCTGTGTAAGGGCTCCAACGCCAGGACATAAAGCAGGGGCGACAGCGGACATCCCTGACGTACCGACCGAGAGACCACAAACGACTCCAAAGCTTCCACTGTAGACAGGCGATACAGGATGGAGATCCACTTGCGGGGAAGTCCGGATTAAAACCGGCGGCCTTCAGAATCCAGGAAACGATGGTCGACCCTTATTGAAAGCCTGATCAGTGCGGCTTTACACCCTCTATAATGGTCTGCAAAAATCTGTGTTGGGCCTTAAAGCCTTCTCCACCATGCCGATCAATGTAACCTGTCTGTCCAATGATGGAGCCATGAGCCGACCTGCTCCAAATGCTCTCGACGTGTGAGAACCTCTGAATATAGCTATCCGAGCGTCAACGTTCACGGCTTCGTTCAAGCGTGTGTCACTCACTAGCCAAATGGTTGAGGTACCCCCTGCAGTTAGGAAATCCCCCTACCAGCCACCACCCTGGTTAGCTTATTCTCTAAATGCTTTTTCTCCCTTTGCCTTATATCTCAGGCGAGGCGTTGGGCATACTTGACAGCCGGAAATCCAGTATCCCATCTAATCTAAGGCTTAGTACTCGAATAGGAAGGCACGTTACATGCGGTGATCGACATGGAATCTGTCGACGCATAAGCCATCAAAGTCAGACAGGCTGTTTTCACACCTTCACGACCCGCTACTATCACCCCCCCCCCCCCCGACGCCATTAAGCATACTCGCTTGAGGTACCTCTCTCCAATTGCCGAAGAAAGGAAACCCTCTCTCCCAGGTGTGTTAGGTGCATCCAAACATCGAGCACGACCTTCCACTCCACTATGGATAATGACAATCCCCACTGGAATCAAAGAGCCAGCATAGACATGATCTGCTATGCAGTGTCACAGACGGGGAGTTCGGGCCGCCCGCTGTATCCATCCAACCAAAATGATAAAAATTATGCAAAAACTAAACCCCCAGACTCATGTATTACACTGTACATATATATATATATATATATATATATATATATTAACACACACAACCGAAGAAAAACCACCTAACCTGAGGAAAGGTGTGAGAGTCTGCTTCCCCACTGACCAACGCCACCTTGCACGGGTGCCCTTCCGTGCTGAGCAAGTCCGAAGAAACCAACAAACCTTCGTGGGGTCTGATAACACATAACACAGTGTACTTATATGTGAACAGAGTAAATATCACCCCCCCGTGTCATTCTAACGAATTTTTTGCTTTTTTTCGTTGACCGGAAATGCATCGATTTTTTATTTTAAAACTTTTTATTCAAATTAAAATCGTTAAAAAAAGTTTATTTGTTTTTTTTAGAGACCGAGAGAGAGAGAGAGGCTGACATAACAGTTCGAAAGGTAAGATATGACCAAATTTTCAGTTTCCTGACATTTGTGAATTTTATACGCGGTTTTAAAAAGCTCGTTTTTTATGACAGGTGAAAATGTGGAAGGATGAAAATGATAGACAGAAAAGTGAGGTAGGGACCAAATAGATACACATATAAAACAATGAGAGTGTGGTATCATAAAACTAGCGTAAGGTTTTTTAGTTAAGGTATGAATGAAGTATGAACGAAATTAGGGTAAAGGCAACTTGAGACTTGGTGGGGAACCGATCTTAGTGGGTTCATTAGTATCGTATTTCGCGGGTGAGTGCATGCACCCGTGTTTTACGGCATGGATTCAGCAGATTGGACCTTTCCATGATCTGACGGAGCTGTCACTCCTCGGAAGGATGGACACAAGGTACCTGGGGTTTTGACTTTGGATGATACCGCTTCTGTTGCCTTTTGGAGATTAGAAGGGTCGGGGTTAAGGGTTAGGCTTAGTTTTGGAGTAAATGAATAATAGTTGCACATTGTTGTGACTGGATGAGTGGAATAAAAAATCCGCGTTTGTTGAGGTCATCTTGAAATGCCATGGGTTATGTGATGACCTCTTTTAATTGTTGTTGTCTATTTTTTCTTTTTTCATGTTGTCGATCGCTACCCACAAGTACCAACAGGGGAGTGGATTCATCCTGCATCCGGAAGTGCCCGATAAAATGAAAAAAAAGCTGATTTCAAGGACAACGCGGATATCTGAAAGGTAAGAAGATTTTTTTCCTTGTTTCCACAACGGATAGAATACCTAGCTCAGTTCAAGGCACCCCCTCAATAGAGAGCGTCAGGGCCAGGAGGAGAAATTAGTTATCTCTGATATTTAGATGAATTTGTTAAAAAAAAAGACCCAGATGTCCAGGATGAGTTTTGTCGGAGAGATAAGTTCCTTTCTCCAGAGTTGGAAATAGCCTTGTCAGTAATGGAGACTGAGACAGTCTGGTGTGTTGCTTGAGCACGTGAATGGGTGAAAAAAAAAAAGAAGCTTTTTTTTCACCACCAATCGTCGGATTCCCGCTTTTTATACCTTAGTCAAATGGACTGCTTGCCACAATTTATTTCCAGCTTGAAAACGAGGTGACAATCTGTCTGTCTGTATTATTATTTTTTCCAAAACTTGCTCAAACATCACACGCGTCTTTTAAATTTTTTTCAAAAAAGAGAGAGAAAAAAGATGAAAGTTTGTGTACATTTTTGTAAATTTTGTTTAAAAAATGTTATTTTAAAAAAAATCTAAACAAAATTTATATATTAAATTTTTGTGAAAATTTCTCACTGAGATTGCAGTTTTAACTAGGTTTTTCAATAAATTGCTGCACATCTAAATCTTGACAGAATTGTGCAACACAGTGATTTTTTTTTTGCATACCTCTATGAAGGCCGCATGTCTAACCCTCCAGAAACTCCAGCAAAATTGTACCCCCAAAAAAAGACATTCTGCGTCTATCTCCTTTCTGAGATGCTAACTGGATGGAGAACGTCCCGCTATTATACCTTAGTTGAATTGAATCTGTGTACCTCTTGAATTCCCCCTGTCTTGAAGATGACATCAAATTACAACTATCCAATAATCTTGTATACAAAAAACATGGCACACACCAAAAATACTTCTGAACTGAATACGCCCCATTCCAATTCAAATTTTTACAATTAATTTGTTTTAAAAATATTTTCCTCGAGTGTTTTGTTTTTAAAATCTATAATTAGATTGGAATATGATGGATGGGGAATAAGCTGGGTTTCCCTACCCGCCATTTGAATGAAAGTTGTATTTCCAAAAAGAGAGAGAGATGAAAAAAAACAAGTTTGTACTTGTTTGTTTTAACCGTCCAAAATGAACAAAAATTAAATTTAAAGTTATCCCACCATAAAAAAAATATCATTAAGGCAAAAAAGATTTAATATTTGATATTCCACCTTTGTCAATAACTGCTGTGCATCTACGACTGCAGGATTTTTCGCTCTTGACCTTCCTGCATAAAAAAAAAAGGCTTTTCGATACCAGCCCTGTCGGCGGGGCCGTGACCTTCCCCCCCCCCCCCAAAATGGGGCCAAGTTTTCCATGGGTGGCGACCCGTGGCCTGGTTGCCTAAATGGTCACATGACCTGCAACAGTACAGATGGACGGCAAACATGTGGGAAATGTGGAGAGAAAGACCCTGACAACTCACACATGGGTAGATCTGCGAAAAGAGGGGCATTTCTTTTTAGGAAGCTAGGAAGATGGTTGACACGTGTCCCCAGTAGACAAAGAAGAAAAGAACGCTTACTTCCAGCTGGGACCGGGAGACTGGCCAGCTTTTCAAAATACACTCAGAAAAAAGAACCTAATACAAGTGCAACCCTCCTCCTCAACCGGTTGCCGCTAAAAAACAGCAGGCGGAACCCAGACTTCCTACTCAACCGATTGTGGTTGCCGTTCAAAAAGAGGCAGCTACCCTCTCAACTGGGTATCCCTTTCCAGATGACCCACCACACAGATCAAACCAACCCGAAAAACTACTATGAAAGAGAAAACAGATCATCAGATAAAATTCTGAACCTGAGAAAAAAATGAAAAATCAGCTCGGAAGCCCAAACCACCCCAATCAAAATGTATGGAGATAAAATAATACAATGGAACGTAAGAGGCACTATAAAGCCAATTCTTCTAATGAGAATGTTCCCAGCCGCAGAGTGATCATCAATTTTGATGGAAAGTGCATGGAGAGACTGTAATGTAACATACACTCAGACTGGGAAACCACCGGATGTATGTTCACAAGGGACCAGCCACACAAACACCGGGCACTGCGGCAGTCACCGCAACATGGCTGTGTGCCCACTTAGAGAGATCGACACGGGTGCTTGTGTGATCACGATCGGGTTGAGTATATATATGGTGAATCAAAAATAACTTATAGCTCGTAATAATAGAACCACAAAATTGTCCTGGGAGCTCCATTCATAATCAAAAAAAAAGACAGTACCTAAATTGTTTCAAAAGGAGCCAATAACTGTCCTTGTGCACCTTGGATGAGCCGGAGCTAAAAGAATCTCTATAAGGTGATGACTTTTGATACACGCGATAGGCTATACTATCGAAAAGAATCCTCTTCGGTGCTACAGGTGCCAGATGGACATCACGAAAAAAACTGTGGTGGTGAACACCCAGTTTAAGAATTGACTGTCAAGTAAGCTAGGAAGGTGTCAGAAGAAAACACGCTTACTTCAGCTGGGACCGGGAGAGTAGCCAGCTTTTCAAAATACACTCAGAAATACAAGTGCAACCCAGACCTCCTCCTCAACCGGTTGCCGCTAAAAAACAACAGGCGGAACCCAGACTTCCTACTCAACCGATTGTGGTTGACGTTCAAACGTCGTCCAAAAACACCAACTTGTCTCCATTCTGAGGGCACCCGACCCAAAACAGTCACTAGTCCGCAAACACCAACTCCAACTTCACTCTTCTGACAGCACCAAATCCGACCTCCACCTTCACTGGTCTCATTTCCTTCATTTGGGACTTCTGGTCTGGTAAGTTTTTTAAGTTTTATTTTCCACTACATGCTCCCGTGATCTTAAAAATCACATCTCACCTCGCATACATACTCAGCCATCCAGACCGGCTGTCTCCTCTCACGATTAGAGCGTCGCGGGGGTTGGGTTCACCGGCTTCTTCCTCAGCATTGATGGCAGAGAGACACGACGTCAAGCACGTGTCGCGGCATCCCCAACGTGTAGTGCATAGAGCTCCCGACCCACATGGATCCTTGTCCCTCTTCACTCATGTTCGTTCTAGCAAGAGACTGACTGATGCGGCACTGACTCTTCATCTTGACCACTCTTTGGAGACATGTTTGTACCAAAATACTGCCTCCTCTGGTGAGATTCGGCCTCTTTCTGGTTCGTTGATTCCAGTAATATCTCCTCCACTGGCCCCCTCTCCAAAAACACTGCCTCCATGGCTCTGCAGATTTCACTCGTGGTTTTCGTTCCTATAATGCGTGACGTCCCGTTTCCAAGTTTCAGTCACCACTCTCTGCATTGTTCCACCAACCACCTCCTTTGTCACACTCGGGTTCACCTTTCTTGCCAGAAAAAGTGTCCTCTCTTTCCCAAAGTGGTGCATTTCATGCAGCTCTCTCGCTTCCTCACTAACGACGCACACAGCCGCTGCATCCTTCTCTTTTAGCTAGGCCTCGGGTCAGGGCATCTGCTCTAAAGCGGTCTAAACTCGCGAATCCTGGTCCTTTACTCTCCTGTCTCCGGAGACTTTTGACTGGATCCAGGAGGCCACTGTGGCCGAGTCCGTGTACTCCCTTTGCTGCAGCCTCGAGCTCTGCAACATTTATGTGGGCACGGTCATTCCTTTTGCGTAGCCAAGCGGCATCCTCCACTGTTGCTCCTCCAATTTCAAGCAGCACACCGAGAGCCAGAGTGCTTGCATCACACCAGATCACACCTTCTTTGCCCCGTTTGACACGCCACCGTTACCACCTCGCACACAACATCCTCGGTCACTGTGTCATCCCAAGCGGCCGCCTTCGCTGAGCCGCAAATGGGATAATGAACGCTCTCTCTTAGTCAGTCCGTCTGAGATATCGGGCACCATTACCCCGTCCGAACATCAACGTCATTTTCTAGTGGCTCAGGTGGCTTCGCAATCTCAATCCATATCTTCCAACGTGATTGCTAACACTTTTTCCTCGGACAGATTTCCTTCCTCGACCATGATTGTCATTTATATGAGCCCTCTCCACCTCGTTATTTTTTCCCCCAGCACTGTTTTGCAGTCATAATTTTGGGTGCAGAACTGACCCTTGAACTTAACCAGCTGGTACCGCCATAGCCTCTCGTCTATGTGTATCTGGAGGTAGGCTGATTTTAGGTCCACAATCTTGCTTGCCCGCTCCATCTTCCTCCACTCTCGCATTACTTCCTCGATACCGCCCCCTGTGTGGCAAGCAATATGCTGGTTTAGCTCTCTGTAGTCCAATACTGAACCTTCCCTTTGGTGGGCTGGACTACCGCCGTGAGTGGTAGGACTCCCTCTGCTTTCCCGGACCATGGTACAAGGATACCTTCCTCAATCCACCTCGCTATCTCTTTCTCAAATTCAGCCCTTTTTTGTCACCATTCAGAGTACTTTCGGCACCCAACTTGATTTTTTAGTATTGGCGGCTCTGAAACCCAAAACTGGCCTGAAAGTCTTTGTCTTTTATTTGGCACGGTTCCGCCTTCTGGGGTTTTTAACACTATCCATTCCTGCCAATCCGACTGGGCGCTAGCATTCAAATGTGATCATGCCCATGCTCCAGGCCCAACACAAAATATCACAATTGCCCTCTCACCTCAAGTTCGGTCTCTCTCACTATTATTCTCACAGTGCACATTTCCTCGGCACACGGCCATCAACCGCCCTCACACTGGTCGTTCCATGCCAAGATTTAGCAACATCCGTTGTCACCAACGTGGTCGTCCCGTTTGCGGTGACCTCCAGGGGGGGGTAGCACCCCTCTAAACGTTTCCCCTGTATACCGTGCAGGTTCCGGCTGATATGCCCAGTTTGTCCGCAACGAAAGCAGGTTATGCCAGGCTTAGGTTCTCGGCAGTCCCGTACAAAATGAGGCCCCTTGCATCGAAAACCGCCCCCACGAGAGATTCTCCTTAACTGCACTCGCGGTTCTTCTTTGTCAGCACCCTGGCATGGGTCAGCACGATCATTGTCAGTCTTTAAGTCTCTGCAGCTCTGTGATCAGGAAGACCAGTCACAAACGTCATTTTCACCGTTTTTTCAAGGCTCATTCCTGCATAACCCGCCAGTCCCGCTAGCCTCCGGATCTCCGTCGCAAAGACATGTACTGGCTCCCCTTGCGAAAGCGGTCTTGCCTCTATCAAATCTGCGTCGTCTTGTTCAGCGTCGTCTTGTTCAGCGTCATTCATTTCCAGGTAGACCGAAAGTGCATTTCCTTCCAAATCCTCAATTTTCTGCAATCTTAGACAGCCATCGCACTACGTCTCCATCACCAGCGTGCCTTCAATACGTCACTGCTTAATTTGATTTTGTTAGGCCGCCGAAAGCTTGTCGTCCGCAAACACCAACTTGATTCACTCTTCTGACAGCACCAAATCCGACCTCCACCCCCATTTTCTCATTTCCTGTTCTCTTATCATGCAATGCAAAATAGGTCACATTATCAGTTGGTACTTCCTTTCTATAAAACCAGCCATTTGCTTTTAACTCCGCTCCACATGGCCTGGTCTGGTAAGTCTTTATGTTTTATTTTCCACTACAGATTTGAGTGAAGACTATCTACCCTCTCAACTGGGTACCCCCATTCCAGATGACCCACCCAGATAAAAAAATTCTGAACCTGAGAAAGGAAAAATCAGCTCGGAAGCCGGGCAACTATAATTGTTAAAAATACAGTTCCGCAGATCCATCAATTTTCATGGGGAAAGTGCATGAAGAGGTAGCGACTACACTGAAGGCACCTAAAATTGAAGACAAGAGATTCCTAGAAAGACTGACAACAGCTGTCCGGGCACGCTGTTAAATTCGTGGCGATCGTTAAAAACGGCATCTGGTAGGTAGAACGTAGTCAGATTCAAGGTGTGTCCATTTTTAGCAACTTACTGGCTGGTAAGATACAAATGACAGCTGTCGTTTAATTCCATCATGGGAATTAAAAAAACAACCCACCTACATCCTCGATGTAGCAACAGCTTCAAAGCCAAACAAAGGAATGAATATAGTAAAAACGTCAATTTTCAGTGTTGGCACTTCTCCTGACTCCCTATCTGTGTACAGCCAAAAAAGATCACCAAACAAAAAAATGGCAGGACGCAAACCCGTAACCGACTCCCCAAAAATGTAACAAAAATAGGAAGTTGCATCTTTTCACGTTTCATTGTCTCTGAAGAAAATGTGAATTCGAATTGCATTTTTTATTCGGCATTTAAATCAAACCAAACTCTTTGATTTCGGGCAACCTTTTTTGGACACAGCATTTTGTCCAGCTGTCTGTCCCCTTTGTTTTTCCGATTTAGTTTGACGAATTATTTTTCCTTAATAAATTTTTTTTTCGTTTTTTTAATTTTTTTCTAGCACAATATAATTTTTCTCATATGACAGTGTTGCTGCCGCCTGGAGGACAAAATAAAAGACGAACGGAAAAAGGTAAGAGTGTAAGAATTGAGCACAAAATTTTGCTAGGGGCCACCCGTGATTATGAGAAGGAGTAAGTGAAACTAGGGTAGTGGAATGAACGGAAGTCAACATGGAAAGGCAACTTGAGACTTGGTGGGGAGCCGATCCATTAGCGTGTTTGTCGTTTGTTGGGTAAATTTGGGTAAATGCACTTACCCGGGTTTATGCGGCAGCTACAGATTCAGCAGACGGTTCCTTTCCTTGATCTGACGAAGCTATCAGACCTTAGAATGATGGATGCATGGTACCGGTTGAAATTCTTTGGAATGAAACGCTTCTGTTGCCTTGCGACTGAATATGTGATGAGTGGAACGAGAGAGCAGTCATTATACTAGTAGCGTCCGGGCGGAAGACAATTCATCCAAACGATGTATCCTCGAGAGTCCCACATGGGGGACCCCTTCCATGCCGGGCAATCCTTTGGGGTCTGAACAGGTTATCTCTATATCGGAAATCGACCATCTCCCCATCCCTTTTTTAGTCACGATCGAGCTTGCAGAGGCTTCGTGTACTTGATAAATCTGACAGGTGCTCTGGCTAGGCTAAACTCTGTCTATCACGGCTCCGTGACCTCCGCACAGTGTCCATCGGACCAGGTTTATGGTATTGGTCACTGAAATTGTCCTCCCCTGACCTCTCGCCATAGGTGCCCAGTGAATGATTTAGTGGAGACTTCCCACATAATGACCTTTACCAGGCAATCCCTCTAGCCGTACCAAACTTATGGAAACTGCGACCAGTTCTCACGATGGCCTTTTCCACCTTCATTGTCTCTGAGGGGAGGTCTGTCAGTTTGGTCAGCCAGGGCTGGAATGCCGTTCTCGCACCCGGCTGCCAAAATGAAGAAAAATGTTCGAAGTATGGACGCATTTGAAACGCAGTGTTACTTCGAGTTCGCGAGTAAGCCATCAAAAACAGTTTCTAATTTCGTATCTGGCCCCTTCGAGGGTCCTAGTGTACATTTGGTTAGCCTCCGGCAGCTCCGTTCGTCGACGTCTGAAATCTAATCCATCTCAGCCATGACCGTGTAGGGAGGTCGCCAGCAGGTACGCTGCAAGAATGCAGCCCTTCTCATGGGATAGGGACGATGTGACTGACTCCTCACACTCTCGTCAGGTTCGCCCCTTCTCCCCCTAATCGTTTCAGGTAGTGCTCGTTGTCAGCCTTAGTCATGATAGATTCCTTTTGGTAATGAATGTCATGCCCCCATTGGTGGGTTTTTTTTTAATCAACTCCCCCGCAATTATATTTGTCTTTTGTTTTTTTTGTTTTTTTTTTAATATTGTTTTTCATTGTCACGAGTCGAATCACGTACAGAGGTGCCACACACATGGTAAGTAGAATTCTTTGCAGTCTCAAAAACCAAATAAAAAATGTCAAACGATTGTGTCCGTTTTGTTTTTTGGGGGAGGGGGTTTTTTCCCCAATTTTGCACTCGATTTTTTTTTTCAGACCTTAACATTCCAGTTTGCTCGGTCGGTAGGTAAAAATTAACAAATTTTTTTTTTGTATCGGTTAGAAAATTACCGAACACTTTTTTTCCCCCAGTTTTGCAAGATTTTCTTATTCAGAAATTTTTTTTTCAGATATGCGAATAAAAAACTGTGTTTTTTGTGTTTGGGGGTGGGGGGGGTGGGGGGGGTAATTACGTACCAATTTTTTTGGAGGATGGGGGGTACCGAACAATTGGGGGTGTGAAGAGAAAACCATTTTTTTTAAAGATGCACAATAACATTTGTGTGTGGGGGGGGGGCCTTCTTTGTTTTGAATGGGCGGGGGGGGGGGGGGGGGGCAGTGCATTTTTTAAAACCGTAACAAAATTTTTCTACTGGGGGGGGGGGGGGGGATGTTGTACCGAACACTTTATGGTGGTATTTTTTTTTTTAGGACACAAATTTTTTTGGAGTCATTTCTTTTCATTTGAATATCTTTTTTTTTGTGGGGGTGGGTGACCAGAGAAACCAGTAGCGGTGATGGTGTTTTCCTGAAAAGGACTCATCATCAAGGTTGAATGAGGGGGGGGGGGGGGCATTTATTGAAACCGTAACAAAATTTTTCCACATTTGAATATTTTTTTGTGTACTAATTTTTTTTGGGGGGTGGGGACAAAATTACCGAACTACGTACCAATTTTGTGGAGAGTGGAGGTACCGAACAATTTTTGTTTTCCAGTGAGGGGGGGGGGGCACATTTGTGAGGTTGTGGGGGGGGGGGCTTCTTTGTTTGAAAAGGACTCATCAAGGAAGAAGATTTTAATGGGGGTGGCATTTGTTTTTTTTCAGATTTGAGAATATCTATATATCTTTTTTTTTGTGGGGGGGGGGGGGGGGGACCAGAGAAAACCAGTAGGGGTGGGGGAATGGGGGGGTTTTGAAACCGTTTTGTTGGGGGGGGGGGGGATGTTGTACCGAAAACTTTTTTTTCCAGTTTTTGCATAATGGTGGTATATTTTTTTTAAAGACAAATTTTTTTTCTTTTTCAGAATTGGAGTCATTTTTTTTTCAGATTTTGTGAGGGGACCAGAGAAACCAGTAGGGGTGGGGGGGAAGACGATTTGAATGGGGGGGGGGGGCAGTGCAGTTTTTGAATGTTTCCACAATTTTTTTTTTCGGGGAGGGGGGGGGGGGGTAACGTACCAATTTTTGTTTTCCATTTGTGTTTTTTGGGGGGAGAGGAACCAAGAGAAACCATTTGTTTGTTTGTGGGGGGGCTTCTTTGTTTGAAAAGGACTCATCGTAAACCAAAAAATTTCCCACATTTTGAATATTTTTGTTTGGTTTTTTTTTTAAATTTTGAATATCTTTTTTTTGTGGGGGTGGGGCCAGAGGGGTCCTGAAAAACTCCATCATCTGAATGGGGGGGGGGGGGCAATGCATTTTTTGAAACGTCCACATTTGAATATTTTTTTGTGTACTAATTTTTTTTTTTTTTTGGGGGGGGGGGGGGGGTAAATTACCGAACTTTTAACCGAACAATTTTTGTTTTCCAGGGTGTTTTTTTTTGTGGGGAGGAAGGCAAACATTGTGTGTGGATGGGTCTTCTTTGTTTGAAAAAGGACTCATCAAGGATTGGAGGGGGGGGGGGGCATTTTTCCTCATTTGATTTGGGGGGGTGGGGGGGTGTACCGAACAATTTTTTTGTTCCAGTTTTGCACAATGGTGGTATTTTTTTTTTTAAGGACACCATGGTAACAAAAATACCTTTTTGGAAACCAACAAAAAATTTTTCCACATTTTTAAGGACAAATTTTTTTCTTTTTTTTGGGGGGTGGGCAAAAAAAATACCGAACCGTGGGGGGGGGTAGGTACCGAACGCTGTTTTTTTTGGGGGGGGGGTGGACAAACAATTTTTTTTTACGGCAATGGAGGGGGGGGGGCAGTCAATTTTTTGGAAACCAACAAAATTTTTTCCGCATTTGAAAAAAAAAGAATCCCGAATGGATGGAGGCATTTTTTTGCAGACAGGGGGGGTGGGGGGAACCAGAGAAACCAGTAGGGGTGGTTTTCCTAGATTTGAATATTTAAAAAAAACATTTTTGGGGGGGGGGGGACAAAATTACCGAACTCTTTTGGAGAGTGGTACCGAAAAGATTTGGGGTGGGGGGGGGGGCGGAACCAATAACATTTGTGTGTGTGTGGGGGGGGGGGGCAGGACAGTGCAAATTTTGAAATCTTTGGGGGGGGGGGTGTTGTACGAACACTTTTTTTCCAGTTTTTTCACAATTTAAAGACAAATCTTTTTCTTTTTTTGGGAGGGATGGATTTTTTTTTATTGTCAAAATTTTTTTATTTTAGACAAATTTAATGTCGCTTAACAGACTAATTCTGTTGGGTTTCTAATTAAGAAACCATTAGTAATAGACAGTTATTTCCCTTAATTTTAGACATATTTTAACGTCGTTTAACATTCTAATTCTGCTGGGTTTCTTATCAATAAAACATGAGTAATACCGAGTTATTTCCCTTCATTTTAGACATATTTTAATGTCGCTTAACAGACTAATTCTGCTGGGTTTCGAATCACGAAAACATGAGTAATAGTCAGTTATTTCCCTTCATTTACGATATATTTTAACGTCACTAGACAGACTGATTCTGCTTGGGTTCTGATCAATAAAACATGAGTAATAGCGAGTTATTACCCTTCATTTTAGACATATTTTAACGTCGCTTAACAGACTAATTCTGCTAAGTTTCTAATCACGAAAACATGAGTAATAGCGAGTTATTTCCCTTCAGTTTAGACATATTTTAACGTCGCTTAACATTCTACTACTGCTGGGATTCTAATCAATAAAACATGAGTAATAGCGAATTATTTCCTTCATTTTAGACATATTTTAACGTCGCTTAAAATACTAATTCTGCTGTGTTTCTAATCAAGAACACATAAGTAATAACGAGTTATTTCCCTTTATTTTAGACATATTTCAACGTTAGCGAGTTATTTCTCTTCATTTTAGACATATTTGTACGTCGCTGATCATACTAATTCTGCTGGGTTTCTAATCAATAAAACATGAGTATATGCGAGTTGTTTCCCTTCATTTTAGACATATTTTAACGTCGCTTTACATACTAATTCTGCTGGGTCTCTAATCCAGAAAATATTAGTAATAGCGAGTTATTTCCCTTCATTTTAGACATATTTTAACGTCGCTTTACATAGTAATTCTGCTGGGTTTCTAATCAATAAAACGTGAGTAATAGCGAGTTATTTCCCTTTATTTTAGACATATTTTAACGTCGCTTAACATAATAATTCTGCTGGGTTTCTAATCAATGAAACATGAGTAATAGCGAGTTATTTCTCTTTACTTTAAACATATTGTAACGTCGCTTAACATACTAATTCTGCTGGGTTTCTAATCAAGAAAACATTAGTAATAGCGAGTTATTTCTCTTCATTTTAGACATATTTTTACGTCGCTGATCATACTAATTCTGCTGGGTTTCTAATCAATAAAACATGAGTAATAGCGAGTTATTTCCCTTCATTTTTGACATATTTTAACGTCGCTTAACATACTTATTCTGCTGGGTTTCTTATCAAGAAAACATGAGTAATAGCGAGTTATTTCCCTTCATTTGGACGTATTTTAACGTCGCTTGACAGACTATTTCTGCTTGGTTTCTAATCAAGAAAACATTAGTAATAGCGAGTTATTTCCCTTTATTTTAGACATATTTTAACGTCGCTTACCATACTAATTCTGCTGGGTCTCCAATCAATAAAACATTAGCAATAGAGAGGTGTTTCCCTTCATTTTAGACATATTTTACCGTCGCTTAACATACTAATTCTGCTGGGTTTCTAATAAAAAAAACATGAGTAATAGCGAGTTATTTCCTTTCATTTTAGACATATTAACGTCGCTTGACATACTTATGCTGCTGGGTTTCAAATCAATAAAACATGAGTAATAGCGAGTTTTTTCCCTTTATTTTAGACATATTTTAACGTCGCTTAACAGACTAATTCGGCTGGGTTTCTAATCAATAAAACATCAGTAATAGCGAGTTATTTCTCTTTATTTTAGACATATTTCAACGTCGCTTGACATACTAATTCTGCTTGGTTTCTAATCAACAATACATTAGTAATAGCGAGTTATTTTTACGTCGCTTAACAGACCTATGCTGCTGGTTGCTAATCAAGAAAACATTAGTAATAGCAAGTTATTTCCCTTCATTTAAGACATATTTTGACGTCACTTAACATACTAATTCTGCTGGGTATCTAACTAATACAACATGAGTATAGCGAGTTATTTCTCATCTTAGACACATTTTTTTTACGTCGCTTGACAGACTAATTCTGCTTCATTCTAATCACGAAAACATTAGTAATAGCGAGTTATTTTCCTACATTTTTAGACATATTTTTACGTCGCTTGACAAACAACTTCTGCTGGGTTTCTAATCACGAAAACATTAGTAATAGCGAGTTATTTCCCTTTATTTTAGACATATTTTACCGTCGCTTTACATACTAATTCTGCTGGGTTTCTAATCAATCAAACATTAGTAATAGCGATTTATTTCCCTTTATTTTAGACATATTTTAACGTCGCTAAACAGACTACTCCTGCTTGGTTTCTAATCAAGAAAACACTCGTAAAAGCGAGTTATTTCCCTTTGTTTTAGACATATTTACACGTCGCTTAACATACTAAATCTGCTAGGTTTCTAATCAATAAAACATAAGTAATAGCGAGCGATTACTCTTCATTTTATACATAGTTTAACGTCGCTTAACAGACTAATTCTGCTTGGTTTCTAATCAGGAAAACATGAGTAATAGCTAGGTATTTTCCTTCTTTTTTAGACATACTTTAACGTTGCTTAACATACTAATTGTATTGGTTTCTAATCAAAAAAACATGAGTAATAGTGAGTTATTTCACTTCATTTTAGACATATTTTAACGTCGCAAAACATACTTATTCTGCTTTGTTTCTAATAAAGAAAACATTAGTAATAGCGAGTTATTTTCCTTGATTTTAGACATATTTTTACGTCGCTTAACATACTAATTCTGCTGGGACATTAGTAATAGCGAGTTATTTCGCTTTATTTTAGACATATTTTAACGTCGCTTAACATACTAATTCTGCTGGGTTTCTAATCAATAACACATGAGTAATAGCGAGTTATTTCCCTTTATTTTTGACATATTTTAATGTCGCTAAACAAACTTATGCTGCTGCGTTTCTAATCAAAAAACCATTAGTACCAGCGAGATAGTTCCCTTTATTTTAGACATATTTTAACGTGTCTTAACATACTAATTCTGCTGGGTTTCTAATCAATAAAACATGAGTAATAGCGAGTTATTTCCCTTCATTTTAGACATATTTTAACGTCGCCAAACAGACTAATTCTGTGTGGGTTCTAATCACGAAAACATTAGGAATAGCGAGTTATTTCCGTTTATTTTAGACATATTTTAACGTCGATTGACAGACTAATTCCGCGTGGTTTCTAATCACGAAAACATTAGTAATAGCGAGTTATTTCCCTTCATTTTAGACATATTTTAACATCGCTAACAGACTAATTTTACTGGGTTTCTAATCAATACTACATGAGTAATAGCGAGTTATTTCCCTTTATTTTAGACATATTTTAACGTCGCTAAACAGACCAATCTTGCTTGGTTTCTAATCAAGAAAACACTAGTAAAAGCGAGTTATTTCCCTTTGTTTTAGATATATTTTAACGTCGCTAAAAACATACTAAATCTACTGGGTTTCTAATCAATAAAACATGAGTAATAGCAAGTGAGTTCTCTTCATTTTAGACATATTTTAACGTACCTTAACAGACTAATTCTGCTGAGTTCTAATCAAGAAACCATGAGTAATAGCTAGTTATTTCCCTTCATTTTAGACATATTTTGACGTTGCTTAACATACTAATTTCCCGTGGTTTCTAATCAAGAAAACATGAGTAATAGCGAGTTATTTCCCTGTCATTTTAGACATATTTTAACGTCGCTTACCATACTAATTCTGCTGCGTTTTCTATTCAATAAAACATGAGTAATAGCGAGTTATTTCCCTTCATTTTAGACATATTTTAACGTCCCTTAAAAGACTTATTCTTGTTGGTTTCTAATCAAGACACATGAGTAATAGCGAGTTATTTCCCTTTATTTTAGACATATTTTAACGTCGCTTTACAGACTAATTCTGCTGGGTTTCTAATCAAGAAAACATTAGTAATAGCGAGTTATTTTCCTTCATTTCAGACGTATTTTAATGTCGCTTAACATACTAATTCTGCTGGGTTTCTAATCACGAACACATTAGTAATAGCGAGTTATTTCCCTTCATTTTAGACATATTTTTACATCGCTTTACATACTAAATCTGCTGCGTTTCTAATCAAGGAAACATTAGTAATAGCGAGTTATTTTCCTTGATTTTAGACATATTTTAACGTCGCTTAACAGACTAATTCTGTTTTGTTTCTAATCAAGACAACACCAGTAATAGCGAGTTATTTCCCTTTATTTTAGACATATTTTAACGTCGCTTAAGAGACTAACTCTGCTGCGTTACTAATCAATAAAACAGGAGTAATAGCGAGTTATTTCCCTTTATTTTAGACATATTTTGACGTGGCTGAACAGACTAATTCTGCTGGGTTTCTAATCAAGAAAACACTAGTTACAGAAGGTCATTTTCTTTATTTTAGACATATTTTAACGTCGCTTGACATACTTAATCTGCTTGGTTTCTAATCTATAAAACATGAGTAATAGCGAGTTATTTCCCTTCATTTTAGACATATTTTAACGTCGCTTGACAGACTTATTCTGCTTGGGTTCTAATCAATAAAACATGAGTAATAGCGAGTTATTACCCTTCATTTTAGACATATTCTAACGTCGCTTAACATACTGATTCTGCTGGGTTTCTAATGAATAAAACATAAGTAATAGCGAGTTATTTCCCTTCATTTTACACATAATTTAACGTCGCTTGACATACTAATTCTGCTGGGTTTCTAATCAAGTAAATATGAGTAATAGCGAGTTATTGGTCTTCATTTTAATCATATTTTAACGTCGCTTAAGATACTAATTCTGCTGGGTTCTTAATCAAGAAAACATGAGTAATAGCGAGTTATTTCCCTTCATTTTAGACATATTGTAACGTCGCTTAACATACTAATTCTGCTGGGTTTCTAATCAAGAAAACATGAGTAATAGCGAGTTAGTTTCCTGTCATTTTAGACATATTTTTAACGTCACTTGACAGACTAATTCTGCTTGGTTTCTAATCAATAAAACATGAGTAATAGGTAGCGATTTCTTTTCATTTAAGACATATTTTAACGTCGCTCAACAGACTAATTCTGCTGGGGTTCTAATCAAGAAAACATGAGTAATAGCGAGTTATTTCCCTTCATTTTTGACATATTTTAATGTCGCTAAACAAACTTATGCTGCTGTGTTTCTAATCAAAAAAACATTAGTACCAGCGAGTTATTTCCATTTATTTTAGACATATTTTAACGTCGCTTTACATACTAATTCTGCTGGGTTTCTAATCAATAACACATGAGTAATAGCGAGTTATTTCCCTTCCTTTTAGACATATTTTAACGTCGCTAAACAGACTAATTCTGCTGGGTTTCTAATCACGAAAACATTAGTAATAGCGAGTTATTTCCGTTTATTCTAGACATACATAACCGTCGCTTGACAGATTAATTCTGCTGGGTTTCTAATCACGAAAACATTAGTAATAGGCAGTTATTTCCCTTCATTTTAGACATATTTTAACGTCGCTTAACATACTAATTCTGCTGGGTTTCTAATCACGAAAACATTAGTAATAGTCAGTTATTTCCCCTTATTTTAGACATATTTTTACGTCGCTTAAAAGACTAATTCTGCTGGGTTTCTAATCAAGAAAACACCAGTAATAGCGAGTTATTTGGCTTCATTTTAGACATATTTTAACGTCGCTAAACATAATAAATCTGCTTGGTTTCTAATCAATAAAACATGAGTAATGGCTGGTTATTATCCTTCATTTAAGACATATTTTAACGTCGCTTTACAGACTAATTCTGCTGGGTATCTAATCAACAAAACATGAGTAATAGCGAGTTATTTCCCTTCATTTACGACATATTTTAACTGCATTTGACAGACTAATTCTGCTTGGTTTCTAATCAATAACACATTAGTAATAACGAGGTATTACTCTTCATTTTAGACATATTTTAACAAATAGCGAGTTATTTCCCTTCATTTTAGACATATTTTAACGTCGCTTAAAATACTAATTCTGCTAGTTTTCTAATCAAGAAAACATGAGTAATAGCGAGTTTTTTTCCTGTCATTTTAGACATATTTTTACGTCGCTTAACAGACTAATTCTGCTGGGTTTCTAATCAAGAACACATTAGTAATAGCGAGTTATTTCCCTACATTTTAGACATATTTTAACGTCACTTGACAGACTAATTCTACTTGGTTTCTAATCAAGAAAACAGTAGTAATAGCGCGTTATTTGGCTTCATTTTAGACATATTTTAACGTCGCTAAACATAATAAATCTGCTTGGTTTCTAATCAATAAAACATGAGTAATAGCTGGTTATTATCCTTCATTTAAGACATATTTTAACGTCGCTTTACAGACTAATTCTGCTGGGTATCTAATCAACAAAACATGAGTAATAGCGAGTTATTTCCCTTTCATTTACGACATATTTTAACTGCATTTGACAGACTAATTCTGCTTGGTTTCTAATCAATAACACATTAGTAATTACGAGGTATTACTCTTAATTTTAGACATATTTTAACGTCGCTTAATATACTACTTCTGCTGGGTTTCTAATCAAGAAAACATCAGTAACAGCGAGTTATTTCCCTTCATTTAAGACATATTTTAACGTTGCTTGACATACTAATTCTGCTGGGTTTCTAATCAAGAAAACATTAGTAATAGCGAGTTATTTCTTTTCATTTTAGACATATTTTAACGTCGCTTAACAGACTACATCTGCTGGGTTTCTAATCAATAAAACATTAGTAATATCGAGTTATTTCCCTGCATTTTAGACATATTTTAACGTCGCTCAACAGACTAATTCTGCTGGGGTTCTAATCAAGAAAACATGAGTAATAGCGAGTTATTTCCCTTTGTTTTTGACATATTTTAATGTCGCTAAACAAACTTAGTCTGCTGTGTTTCTAATCAAAAAAAAATGAGTACCAGCGAGTTATTTCCCTTTATTTTAGACATATTTTAACGTCGCTTTACATACTAATTCTGCTGGGTTTCTAATCAATAACACATGAGTAATAGCGAGTTATTTCCCTTCCTTTTAGACATATTTTAACGTCGCTCAACAGACTAATTCTGCTCGGTTTCTAATCAAGAAAATATGAGTAATAGCGAGGTATTTCCGTTTATTCTAGACATATTTTAACGTCGCTTGACAGACTAATTCTGCTGGGTTTTTAATCACGAAAACATTAGTAATAGCGAGTTATTTCCCTTCATTTTAGACAAATTTTAACGTCGCTTAACATACTTATTCTGCTGGGTTTCTAATCGCAAAAACATTAGTAATAGTCAGTTATTTCCCCTTATTTTAGACATATTTTTACGTCGCTTAACAGACTAATTCTGCTGGGTTTCTAATCAATAAAACATGAGTACCAGCAAGTGATTTCCCTTCATTTTAGACATATTTTAACGTTGTTTAACATACGTATTCTGCTTGGTTTCTGATAAATTAAACATGAGTAAACCGAGTTAGTTTCCTTCTTTACATTAGTAATAGCGAGTTGTTTCCCTTCATTTTAGACATATTTTAACGTCGCTTGACAGACTAATTCTGCTGGGTTTCTAATCAATAAAACATGAGTAATAGTGAGTTGTTTCCCTTTATTTTAGACATATTTTAACCTCGCTTAACATACTAATTCTGCTGGGTTTCTAATCAAGAAAATATTAGTAATAGCGAGTTATTTCCCTTCATGTTAGACATATTTTAACGTCGCTTAACATACTAATTCTGCTGGGTGACTAATCAAGAAAACATGAGTAATAACGAGTTATTTCCCTTCATTTTAGACATATTTTAACGTCGCTTAACATAGTAATGCTGCTGGGTTTCTAATCAATAAAACATTAGTAATAGCGAGTTATTTCCTTCATTTTTGACATATTTTAACGTCGCTTTACAGACTAATTCTGCTTGGTTTCTAATCAAGAAATCATTAGTAATAGCGAGTTATTTCCCTTCATTTTAGACATATTTAAACGTCGCTTTACATACTAATTTTCCTTGATGTCTGATCAATTACACATTAGTAATAGCGAGTTAGTTCCCTTGATTTAAGACATATTTTAACGTCGCTTAACAAAGTAATTCTGCTAGGTTTCTAATCAATAAAACATAGGTAATAGCGAGTTATTTCCAATCATTTTTGACATATTTTAACGTCGCTAGACAGACTTATTCTGCTGGGTTTCTAATCAAGAAAATATGAGTAATAGCGAGTTATTGGTCTTTATTTAAATCATATTTTAGCGCCGCTTAACATACTATTTCTGCTTGGTTCCTAATCAAGAAAACATGAGTTATTTCCCTTCATTTTTGACATATTTTAACGTCGCTTGACAGACTTGTTCTGCTGGGTTTCTAATCAATAAAACATGAGTAATAGCGAGTTATTTCCCTTCATTTTAGACATATTTTAACGTCGCTTAACATACTAATTCTGCTGGGTTTCTAATCAAGTAAATATGAGTAACTAGACATACTAATTCTGCAGGGTTTCTAATGAAGAAAACATTATTAATAGCGAGTTATTTTCCTTCATTTTAGACATATTTTAACGTCGCTTAACATACTAATTCTGCTGGGTTTCTAATCAATAAAACATGAGTAATAGCGAGTTATTTTCTCTTCATTTTAGAGATATTTTTCCGTCGCTTGACAGACTAATTCTGCTTGGTTTGTAATCAATAAAACATGAGTAATAGGCAGTTATTTCCCTTCATTTTAGACATATTTTAACGTCGCTTGACATACTTATTCTGCTGGGTTTCAAATCAATAAAACATGAGTAATAGCGAGTTTTTTCCCTTTATTTTAGACAGATTTTAACGTCGCTTAACAGACTAATTCTGCTGGGTTTCTAATCAAGAAAACATGAGTAATAGCGAGTTATTTCCCTTTATTTTAGACATATTTCAACGTTAGCGAGTTATTTCTCTTCATTTTAGACATATTTGTACGTCGCTGATCATACTAATTCTGCTGGGTTTCTAATCAATAAAACATGAGTATATGCGAGTTGTTTCCCTTCATTTTAGACATATTTTAACGTCGCTTTACATACTTATTCTGCTGGGTTTCTAATAAAAAAAACATGAGTAATGGCGAGTTATTTCCCTTTATTTTAGACATATTTTAACGTCGCTTTACATACTAATTCTGCTGGGTCTCTAATCCAGAAAATATTAGTAATAGCGAGTTATTTCCCTTCATTTTAGACATATTTTAACGTCGCTTTACATAGTAATTCTGCTGGGTTTCTAATCAATAAAACGTGAGTAATAGCGAGTTATTTCCCTTTATTTTAGACATATTTTAGCGTCGCTTAACATAATAATTCTGCTGTGTTTCTAATCAATGAAACATGAGTAATAGCGAGTTATTTCTCTTTACTTTAAACATATTTTTACGTCGCTTAACATACTAATTCTGCTGGGTTTCTTATCAAGAAAACATGAGTAATAGCGAGTTATTTCCCTTCATTTGGACGTATTTTAACGTCGCTTGACAGACTATTTCTGCTTGGTTTCTAATCAAGAAAACATGAGTAATAGCAAGTTATTTCCCTTCATTTTAGACATATTTTAACGTCGCTTACCATACTAATTCTGCTGGGGTTCTAATAAAAAAAACATGAGTAATAGCGAGTTATTTCCTTTCATTTTAGACATATTTTAACGTCGCTTGACCGACTAATTCTGCTTGGTTTCTAATCAATAAAACATGAGTAATAGCGAGTTATTTCTCTTCATTTTAGACATATTTTACGTTGCTGATCATACTAATTCTGCTGGGTTTCTTCTAATCAAGAAAACATGAGTAATAGCGAGTTATTTCCCTTTATTTTAGACATATTTTAGCGTCGCTGATCATACTAATTCTGCTGGGTTTCTAATCAATAAAACATGAGTAATAGCGAGTTATTTCTCTTCATTTTAGACATATTTTAGCGTCGCTTAACATAATAATTCTGCTGGGTTTCTAATCAATGAAACATGAGTAATAGCGAGTTATTTCTCTTTTCTTTAAACATATTGTAACGTCGCTTAACATACTAATTCTGCTGGGTTTCTAATCAAGAAAACATTAGTAATAGCGAGTTATTTCTCTTTACTTTAAACATATTGTAACGTCGCTTAACATACTAATTCTGCTGGGTTTCTAATCCAGAAAATATTAGTAATAGCGAGTTATTTCCCTTTATTTTAGACATATTTTAACGTCGCTTTACATAGTAATTCTGCTGGGTTTCTAATCAATAAAACGTGAGTAATAGCGAGTTATTTCCCTTTATTTTAGACATATTTTAGCGTCGCTTAACATAATAATTCTGCTGGGTTTCTAATCAATAAAACGTGAGTAATAGCGAGTTATTTCCCTTTATTTTAGACATATTTTAGCGTCGCTTTACATAATAATTCTGCTGGGTTTATAATCAATGAAACATGAGTAATAGCGAGTTATTTCTCTTTACTTTAAACATATTGTAACGTCGCTTAACATACTAATTCTGCTGGGTTTCTAATCAAGAAAACATTAGTAATAGCGAGTTATTTCTCTTTACTTTAAACATATTGTAACGTCGCTTAACATACTAATTCTGCTGGGTTTCTAATCAAGAAAACATTAGTAATAGCGAGTTATTTCCCTTTATTTTAGACATATTTCAACGTTAGCGAGTTATTTCTCTTCATTTTAGACATGTTTTAGCGTCGCTGATCATACTAATACTGCTGGATCTCTAATCAATAAAACATTAGTAATAGCGAGTTATTTCCCTTCATTTTTAAAAAAATTTACGTCGCTTAACATACTTATTCTGCTGGGTTTCTAATCAAAAAAACAGGAGTAATAGCGAGTTATTTCCCTTCATTTTAGACATATTTTAACGTTGCTTAACAGACTAATTCTTCTGGGTTTCTAATCAATAAAACATGAGTAATTGCAAGTTATTTTTTCCCTTCATTTTAGACATATTTTAACATCGCTTACCATACTAATTCTGCTGGGTCTCCAATCAAGAAAACATTAGTAATAGCGAGTTATTTCCCTTTATTTTAGACATATTTTAGCGTCGCTTAACAGACTATTTCTGCTTGGTTTCTAATCAATAAAACATGAGTAATAGGAAGTTATTTATCTTCATTTTAGACATATTTTAACGTCGCTTACCATACTAATTCTGCTGGGTTTCTAATCAATAAAACATGAGTAATAGCGAGTTATTTCCCTTTATGTTAGACATATTTTAACGTCGCTTAACATACTAATTCTGCTGGGTTTCTTATCAAGAAAACATGAGTAATAGCGAGTTATTTCCCTTCATTTGGACATATTTTAACGTCACTTGGCAGACTATTTCTGCTTGGTTTCTAATCAATAAAACAGTAGTAATAGCAAGTTATTTCCTTTCATTTTATTTTAACGTCGCTTACCATACTAATTCTGCTGGGTCTCCAATCAAGAAAACATTAGCAATAGCGAGTTATTTCCTTTCATTTTAGACATATTTTAACGTCGCTTGACAGACTGACTCTGCTTGGTTTCTAATCAAGAAAACATGAGTAATAGCGAGTTATTTTCTCTTCATTTTAGAGATATTTTTCCGTCGCTTGACAGACTAATTCTGCTGGGTTTGTAATCAATAAAACATGAGTGATAGCGAGTTTTTTCCCGTCATTTTAGAAATATTTTAACGTCGCTTGACCGACTAATTCTGCTTGGTTTCTAATCAATAAAACATGAGTAATAGCGAGTTTTTCCACTTTATTTTAGACATATTTTAACGTCGCTTAACAGACTAATTTTTCCGGTTTCTAATCAAGAAAACATTAGGAAAAGCGAGTTATTTGCTTTTATTTTTGACATATTTTAACGTCGCTTAACAGACTACTTCTTCCGTTTCTAATCAAGAAAACATTACTAAAAGGGAGTTATTTCTCTTGATGTTAGACATATTTTAACGTCGCTTGACATACTTATGCTGCTGGGTTTCAAATCAATAAAACATGAGTAATAGCGAGTTTTTTCCCTTTATTTTAGACATATTTTAACGTCGCTTAACAGACTAATTCGGCTGGGTTTCTAATCAATAAAACATCAGTAATAGCGAGTTATTTCTCTTTATTTTAGACATATTTTAACGTCGCTTAACAGACTCATTCTGCTGGGTTTCTAATCAAGAAAACATTAGTAATAGCGAGTTATTTCCCTTTATTTTAGACATATTTCAACGTTAACGAGTTATTTCTCTTCATTTTAGACATATTTTAACGTCGCTGATCATACTAATTCTGCTGGGTTTCTAATCAATAAAACATGAGTAATAGCGAGTTATTTCCCTTCATTTTAGACATATTTTAATGTCGCGTAACAGACTTATTCTGCTGGGTTTCTAATCAAGAAAACATGAGTAATAGCGAGTTATTTCCCTTCATTTTAGACATATTTTAGCGTCGCTTTACATACTAATTCTGCTGGGTCTCTAATCCAGAAAATATTAGTAATAGCGAGTTATTTCCCTTCATTTTAGACATATTTTAACGTCGCTTTACATAGTAATTCTGCTGGGTTTCTAATCAATAAAACGTGAGTAATAGCGAGTTATTTCCCTTTATTTTAGACATATTTTAGCGTCGCTTAACAGACTAATTCTGCTGGGTTTCTAATCCATGAAACATGAGTAATAGCGAGTTATTTCTCTTTACTTTAAACATATTGTAACGTCGCTTAACATACTAATTCTGCTGGGTTTCTAATCAAGAAAACATAAGTAATAGCGAGTTATTTCTCTTTACTTTAAACACATTGTAACGTCGCTTAACATACTAATTCTGCTGGGTTTCTAATCAAGAAAACATGAGTAATAGCGAGTTATTTCCCTTTATTTTAGACATATTTCAACGTTAGCGAGTTATTTCTCTTCATTTTAGACATATTTGTACGTCGCTGATCATACTAATTCTGCTGGGTTTCTAATCAATAAAACATGAGTATATGCGAGTTGTTTCCCTTCATTTTAGACATATTTTAACGTCGCTTTACATACTAATTCTGCTGGGTCTCTAATCCAGAAAATATTAGTAATAGCGAGTTATTTCCCTTCATTTTAGACATATTTTAACGTCGCTTTACATAGTAATTCTGCTGGGTTTCTAATCAATAAAACGTGAGTAATAGCGAGTTATTTCCCTTTATTTTAGACATATTTTAACGTCGCTTAACATAATAATTCTGCTGGGTTTCTAATCAATGAAACATGAGTAATAGCGAGTTATTTCTCTTTACTTTAAACATATTGTAACGTCGCTTAACATACTAATTCTGCTGGGTTTCTAATCAAGAAAACATTAGTAATAGCGAGTTATTTCTCTTCATTTTAGACATATTTTTACGTCGCTGATCATACTAATTCTGCTGGGTTTCTAATCAATAAAACATGAGTAATAGCGAGTTATTTCCCTTCATTTTTGACATATTTTAACGTCGCTTAACATACTTATTCTGCTGGGTTTCTTATCAAGAAAACATGAGTAATAGCGAGTTATTTCCCTTCATTTGGACGTATTTTAACGTCGCTTGACAGACTATTTCTGCTTGGTTTCTAATCAAGAAAACATGAGTAATAGCGAGTTATTTCCCTTTATTTTAGACATATTTTAACGTCGCTTACCATACTAATTCTGCTGGGTCTCCAATCAATAAAACATTAGCAATAGAGAGGTGTTTCCCTTCATTTTAGACATATTTTACCGTCGCTTAACATACTAATTCTGCTGGGTTTTTCTAATAAAAAAAACATGAGTAATAGCGAGTTATTTCCTTTCATTTTAGACATATTTTAACGTCGCTTGACATACTTATGCTGCTGGGTTTCAAATCAATAAAACATGAGTAATAGCGAGTTTTTTCCCTTTATTTTAGACATATTTTAACGTCGCTTAACAGACTAATTCGGCTGGGTTTCTAATCAATAAAACATCAGTAATAGCGAGTTATTTCTCTTTATTTTAGACATATTTTAACGTCGCTTAACAGACTCATTCTGCTGGGTTTCTAATCAAGAAAACATTGTTAATGGC
Source organism: Sepiola atlantica (assembly GCA_963556195.1). Classification (NCBI taxonomy): domain Eukaryota; kingdom Metazoa; phylum Mollusca; class Cephalopoda; order Sepiida; family Sepiolidae; genus Sepiola; species Sepiola atlantica. Next base: position 5,230 of record OY744529.1, on the reverse strand, counting down.
GAGTTATTTCTCTTTACTTTAAACATATTGTAACGTCGCTTAAAATACTAATTCTGCTGGGTTTCTAATCAAGAAAACATTAGTAATAGCGAGTTATTTCCCTTTATTTTAGACATATTTCAACGTTAACGAGTTATTTCTCTTCATTTTAGACATATTTTAACGTCGCTGATCATACTAATTCTGCTGGGTTTCTAATCAATAAAACATGAGTAATAGCGAGTTATTTCCCTTCATTTTAGACATATTTTAATGTCGCGTAACAGACTTATTCTGCTGGGTTTCTAATCAAGAAAACATGAGTAATAGCGAGTTATTTCCCTTCATTTTAGACATATTTTAGCGTCGCTTTACATACTAATTCTGCTGGGTCTCCAATCCAGAAAATATTAGTAATAGCGAGTTATTTCCCTTCATTTTAGACATATTTTAACGTCGCTTTACATAGTAATTCTGCTGGGTTTCTAATCAATAAAACGTGAGTAATAGCGAGTTATTTCCCTTTATTTTAGACATATTTTAGCGTCGCTTAACATAATAATTCTGCTGGGTTTCTAATCAATGAAACATGAGTAATAGCGAGTTATTTCTCTTTACTTTAAACATATTGTAACGTCGCTTAACATACTAATTCTGCTGGGTTTCTAATCAAGAAAACATAAGTAATAGCGAGTTATTTCTCTTTACTTTAAACACATTGTAACGTCGCTTAACATACTAATTCTGCTGGGTTTCTAATCAAGAAAACATGAGTAATAGCGAGTTATTTCCCTTTATTTTAGACATATTTCAACGTTAGCGAGTTATTTCTCTTCATTTTAGACATATTTGTACGTCGCTGATCATACTAATTCTGCTGGGTTTCTAATCAATAAAACATGAGTAATAGCGAGTTATTTCCCTTCATTTGGACGTATTTTAACGTCGCTTAACAGACTATTTCTGCTTGGTTTCTAATCAAGAAAACATGAGTAATAGCAAGTTATTTCCCTTCATTTTAGACATATTTTAACGTCGCTTACCATACTAATTCTGCTGGGTCTCCAATCAATAAAACATTAGCAATAGCGAGGTGTTTCCCTTCATTTTAGACATATTTTACCGTCGCTTAACATACTAATTCTGCTGGGTTTCTAATAAAAAAAACATGAGTAATAGCGAGTTATTTCCTTTCATTTTAGACATATTTTAACGTCGCTTGACCGACTAATTCTGCTTGGTTTCTAATCAATAAAACATGAGTAATAGCGAGTTATTTCTCTTCATTTTAGACATATTTTAACGTTGCTTATCATACTAATTCTGCTGGGTTTCTAATCAATAAAACATGAGTAATAGTGAGTTATTTCCCTTCATTTTAGACATATTTTAACGTCGCTTAACAGACTTATTCTGCTGGGTTTCTAATCAAGAAAACATGAGTAATAGCGAGTTATTTCCCTTTATTTTAGACATATTTTAGCGTCGCTGATCATACTAATTCTGCTGGGTTTCTAATCAATAAAACATGAGTAATAGCGAGTTATTTCTCTTCATTTTAGACATATTTTAACGTCGCTTAACATAATAATTCTGCTGGGTTTCTAATCAATGAAACATGAGTAATAGCGAGTTATTTCTCTTTACTTTAAACATATTGTAACGTCGCTTAACATACTAATTCTGCTGGGTTTCTAATCAAGAAAACATTAGTAATAGCGAGTTATTTCTCTTCATTTTAGACATATTTTTACGTCGCTGATCATACTAATTCTGCTGGGTTTCTAATCAATAAAACATGAGTAATAGCGAGTTATTTCCCTTCATTTTTGACATATTTTAACGTCGCTTAACATACTTATTCTGCTGGGTTTCTTATCAAGAAAACATGAGTAATAGCGAGTTATTTCCCTTCATTTGGACGTATTTTAACGTCGCTTGACAGACTATTTCTGCTTGGTTTCTAATCAAGAAAACATGAGTAATAGCGAGTTATTTCCCTTTATTTTAGACATATTTTAACGTCGCTTACCATACTAATTCTGCTGGGTCTCCAATCAATAAAACATTAGCAATAGAGAGGTGTTTCCCTTCATTTTAGACATATTTTACCGTCGCTTAACATACTAATTCTGCTGGGTTTTTCTAATAAAAAAAACATGAGTAATAGCGAGTTATTTCCTTTCATTTTAGACATATTTTAACGTCGCTTGACATACTTATGCTGCTGGGTTTCAAATCAATAAAACATGAGTAATAGCGAGTTTTTTCCCTTTATTTTAGACATATTTTAACGTCGCTTAACAGACTAATTCGGCTGGGTTTCTAATCAATAAAACATCAGTAATAGCGAGTTATTTCTCTTTATTTTAGACATATTTTAACGTCGCTTAACAGACTCATTCTGCTGGGTTTCTAATCAAGAAAACATTGTTAATGGCGAGTTATTTCTCTTTACTTTAAACATATTGTAACGTCGCTTAAAATACTAATTCTGCTGGGTTTCTAATCAAGAAAACATTAGTAATAGCGAGTTATTTCCCTTTATTTTAGACATATTTCAACGTTAACGAGTTATTTCTCTTCATTTTAGACATATTTTAACGTCGCTGATCATACTAATTCTGCTGGGTTTCTAATCAATAAAACATGAGTAATAGCGAGTTATTTCCCTTCATTTTAGACATATTTTAATGTCGCGTAACAGACTTATTCTGCTGGGTTTCTAATCAAGAAAACATGAGTAATAGCGAGTTATTTCCCTTCATTTTAGACATATTTTAGCGTCGCTTTACATACTAATTCTGCTGGGTCTCCAATCCAGAAAATATTAGTAATAGCGAGTTATTTCCCTTCATTTTAGACATATTTTAACGTCGCTTTACATAGTAATTCTGCTGGGTTTCTAATCAATAAAACGTGAGTAATAGCGAGTTATTTCCCTTTATTTTAGACATATTTTAGCGTCGCTTAACATAATAATTCTGCTGGGTTTCTAATCAATGAAACATGAGTAATAGCGAGTTATTTCTCTTTACTTTAAACATATTGTAACGTCGCTTAACATACTAATTCTGCTGGGTTTCTAATCAAGAAAACATAAGTAATAGCGAGTTATTTCTCTTTACTTTAAACACATTGTAACGTCGCTTAACATACTAATTCTGCTGGGTTTCTAATCAAGAAAACATGAGTAATAGCGAGTTATTTCCCTTTATTTTAGACATATTTCAACGTTAGCGAGTTATTTCTCTTCATTTTAGACATATTTGTACGTCGCTGATCATACTAATTCTGCTGGGTTTCTAATCAATAAAACATGAGTAATAGCGAGTTATTTCCCTTCATTTGGACGTATTTTAACGTCGCTTAACAGACTATTTCTGCTTGGTTTCTAATCAAGAAAACATGAGTAATAGCAAGTTATTTCCCTTCATTTTAGACATATTTTAACGTCGCTTACCATACTAATTCTGCTGGGTCTCCAATCAATAAAACATTAGCAATAGCGAGGTGTTTCCCTTCATTTTAGACATATTTTACCGTCGCTTAACATACTAATTCTGCTGGGTTTCTAATAAAAAAAACATGAGTAATAGCGAGTTATTTCCTTTCATTTTAGACATATTTTAACGTCGCTTGACCGACTAATTCTGCTTGGTTTCTAATCAATAAAACATGAGTAATAGCGAGTTATTTCTCTTCATTTTAGACATATTTTAACGTTGCTTATCATACTAATTCTGCTGGGTTTCTAATCAATAAAACATGAGTAATAGTGAGTTATTTCCCTTCATTTTAGACATATTTTAACGTCGCTTAACAGACTTATTCTGCTGGGTTTCTAATCAAGAAAACATGAGTAATAGCGAGTTATTTCCCTTTATTTTAGACATATTTTAGCGTCGCTGATCATACTAATTCTGCTGGGTTTCTAATCAATAAAACATGAGTAATAGCGAGTTATTTCTCTTCATTTTAGACATATTTTAACGTCGCTTTACATACTAATTCTGCTGGGTTTCTAATCCAGAAAATATTAGTAATAGCGAGTTATTTCCCTTTATTTTAGACATATTTCAACGTTAGCGAGTTATTTCTCTTCATTTTAGACATATTTTTACGTCGCTGATCATACTTATTCTGCTGGGTTTCTAATCAATAAAACATGAGTAATAGCGAGTTATTTCCCTTCATTTTTGACATATTTTAACGTCGCTTAACATACTTATTCTGCTGGGTTTCTAATAAAAAAACATGAGTAATAGCGAGTTATTTCCCTTCATTTTTGACATATTTTAACGTCGCTTTACATACTAATTCTGCTGGGTCTCTAATCCAGAAAATATTAGTAATAGCGAGTTATTTCCCTTCATTTTAGACATATTTTAACGTCGCTTTACATAGTAATTCTGCTGGGTTTCTAATCAATAAAACGTGAGTAATAGCGAGTTATTTCCCTTTATTTTAGACATATTTTAGCGTCGCTGATCATACTAATTCTGCTGGGTTTCTAATCAAGAAAACATTAGTAATAGCGAGTTATTTCTCTTTACTTTAAACATATTGTAACGTCGCTTAACATACTAATTCTGCTGGGTTTCTAATCAAGAAAACATTAGTAATAACGAGTTATTTCCCTTTATTTTAGACATATTTCAACGTTAGCGAGTTATTTCTCTTCATTTTAGACATGTTTTAGCGTCGCTGATCATACTAATACTGCTGGATCTCTAATCAATAAAACATTAGTAATAGCGAGTTATTTCCCTTCATTTTTAAAAAAATTTACGTCGCTTAACATACTTATTCTGCTGGGTTTCTAATCAATAAAACAGGAGTAATAGCGAGTTATTTCCCTTCATTTTAGACATATTTTAACGTTGCTTAACAGACTAATTCTTCTGGGTTTCTAATCAATAAAACATGAGTAATTGCAAGTTATTTCCCTTCATTTTAGACATATTTTACATCGCTTACCATACTAATTCTGCTGGGTCTCCAATCAAGAAAACATGAGTAATAGCGAGTTATTTCCCTTTATGTTAGACATATTTTAACGTCGCTTAACATACTAATTCTGCTGGGTTTCTTATCAAGAAAACATGAGTAATAGCGAGTTATTTCCCTTCATTTGGACATATTTTAACGTCACTTGGCAGACTATTTCTGCTTGGTTTCTAATCAATAAAACAGTAGTAATAGCAAGTTATTTCCTTTCATTTTAGACATATTTTAACGTCGCTTACCA
>OY744528.1:137762990-137866490 GCA_963556195.1 Sepiola atlantica | reverse complement strand
AAAACGCGCTAAATTTTGTTGATGTTTTGCGTATTCAGTTTGTATCGACATATCTCCGGCAGTACAAGAGCTGCACTTCTGATACTTGGTACTTCAGTAGAACATGTGTCACCGCGACTGCCTGCAAAGTTTCGTTGCACAATTCGAATCAATGTGGAAGTTATAAACAAAAGCGATATCAACTTTAAAACGCGCTAAATTTTGTTGATGTTTTGCGTATTCAGTTTGTATCGACATATCTCCGGCAGTACAAGAGCTGCACTTCTGAAACTTGGTACTTCAGTAGAAAAGGCCTATTCGAGACTATCTGCAAAGTTTCGTTGCACAATTCGAATAAATGTGGAAGTTATAAACAAAAGCGATATCAACTTTAAAACGCGCTAAATTTTGTTGATGTTTTGCGTATTCAGTTTGTATCGACATATCTCCGGCAGTACAAGAGCTGCACTTCTGAAACTTAGTACTTCAGTAGAAAAGGCTTATTCGAGACTATCGGCAAAGTTTCGTTGCACAATTCGAATAAATGTGGAAGTTATAAACAAAAGCGATATCAACTTTAAAACGCGCTAAATTTTGTTGATGTTTTGCGTATTCAGTTTGTATCGACATATCTCCGGCAGTACAAGAGCTGCACTTCTGAAACTTGGTACTTCAGTAGAAAACGTGTCTCCGCGACTCTCTGCAAAGTTTCGTTGCACAATTCGAATAAATGTGGAAGTTATAAACAAAAGCGATATCAACTTTAAAACGCGCTAAATTTTGTTGATGTTTTGCGTATTCAGTTTGTATCGACATATCTCCAACAGTAAATAAGCTGCACTTCTGAACCTTGGTACTTCAGTAGAAAATGTGTCTCCGCGACTGCCTGCAAAGTTTCGTTGCACAATTCGAATAAATGTGGAAGTTATAAACAAAAGCGATATCAACTTTAAAACGCGCTAAATTTTGTTGATGTTTTGCGTATTCAGTTTGTATCGACATATCTCCGGCAGTACAAGAGCTGCACTTCTGAAACTTAGTACTTCAGTAGAACATGTGTCTCCGCGACTGCCTGCAAAGTTTCGTTGCACAATTCGAATCAATGTGGAAGTTATAAACAAAAGCGATATCAACTTTAAAACGCGCTAAATTTTGTTGATGTTTTGCGTATTCAGTTTGTATCGACATATCTCCGGCAGTACAAGAGCTGCACTTCTGAAACTTGGTACTTCAGTAGAAAAGGCCTATTCGAGACTATCTGCAAAGTTTCGTTGCACAATTCGAATAAATGTGGAAGTTATAAACAAAAGCGATATCAACTTTAAAACGCGCTAAATTGTGTTGATGTTTTGCGTATTCAGTTTGTATCGACATATCTCCGGCAGTACAAGAGCTGCACTTCTGAAACTTGGTACTTCAGTGGAAAAGGCTTATTCGAGACTATCTGCAAAGTTTCGTTGCACAATTCGAATAAATGTGGAAGTTATAAACAAAAGCGATATCAACTTTAAAACGCGCTAAATTTTGTTGATGTTTTGCGTATTCAGTTTGTATCGACATATCTCCGCCAGTAAATAAGCTGCACTTCTGAAACTTGGTACTTCAGTAGAATATGTGTCTCCGCGACTGACTGCAAAGTTTCGTTGCACAATTCGAATAAATGTGGAAGTTATAAACAAAAGCGATATCAACTTTAAAACGCGCTAAATTTTGTTGATGTTTTGCGTATTCAGTTTGTATCGACATATCTCCGGCAGTACAAGAGCTGCACTTCTGAAACTTGGTACTTCAGTAGAAAATGTGTCTCCGCGACTGCCTGCAAAGTTTCGTTGCACAATTCGAATAAATGTGGAAGTTATAACCAAAAGCGAAATCAACTTTAAAACGCGCTAAATTTTGTTGATGTTTTGCGTATTCAGTTTGTATCGACATATCTCCGGCAGTACAAGAGCTGCACTTCTGAAACTTGGTACTTCAGTAGAAAAGGCTTATTCGAGACTATCTGCAAAGTTTCGTTGCACAATTCGAATAAATGTGGAAGTTATAAACAAAAGCGATATCAACTTTAAAACGCGCTAAATTTTGTTGATGTTTTGCGTATTCAGTTTGTATCGACATATCTCCGGCAGTACAAGAGCTGCACTTCTGATACTTGGTACTTCAGTAGAACATGTGTCACCGCGACTGCCTGCAAAGTTTCGTTGCACAATTCGAATCAATGTGGAAGTTATAAACAAAAGCGATATCAACTTTAAAACGCGCTAAATTTTGTTGATGTTTTGCGTATTCAGTTTGTATCGACATATCTCCGGCAGTACAAGAGCTGCACTTCTGAAACTTAGTACTTCAGTAGAAAAGGCTTATTCGAGACTATCTGCAAAGTTTCGTTGCACAATTCGAATAAATGTGGAAGTTATAAACAAAAGCGATATCAACTTTAAAACGCGCTAAATTGTGTTGATGTTTTGCGTATTCAGTTTGTATCGACATATCTCCGGCAGTACAAGAGCTGCACTTCTGAAACTTAGTACTTCAGTAGAAAAGGCTTATTCGAGACTATCTGCAAAGTTTCGTTGCACAATTCGAATAAATGTGGAAGTTATAAACAAAAGCGATATCAACTTTAAAACGCGCTAAATTTTGTTGATGTTTTGCGTATTCAGTTTGTATCGACATATCTCCGGCAGTACAAGAGCTGCACTTCTGAAACTTGGTACTTCAGTAGAAAACGTGTCTCCGCGACTCTCTGCAAAGTTTCGTTGCACAATTCGAATAAATGTGGAAGTTATAAACAAAAGCGATATCAACTTTAAAACGCGCTAAATTTTGTTGATGTTTTGCGTATTCAGTTTGTATCGACATATCTCCGGCAGTAAATAAGCTGCACTTCTGAAACTTGGTACTTCAGTAGAAAATGTGTCTCCGCGACTGCCTGCAAAGTTTCGTTGCACAATTCGAATAAATGTGGAAGTTATAAACAAAAGCGATATCAACTTTAAAACGCGCTAAATTTTGTTGATGTTTTGCGTATTCAGTTTGTATCGACATATCTCCGGCAGTACAAGAGCTGCACTTCTGAAACTTGGTACTTCAGTAGAAAAGGCTTATTCGAGACTATCTGCAAAGTTTCGTTGCACAATTCGAATAAATGTGGAAGTTATAAACAAAAGCGATATCAACTTTAAAACGCGCTAAATTTTGTTGATGTTTTGCGTATTTAGTTTGTATCGACATATCTCCGGCAGTACAAGAGCTGCACTTCTGATACTTGGTACTTCAGTAGAACATGTGTCTCCGCGACTGCCTGCAAAGTTTCGTTGCACAATTCGAATAAATGTAGAAGTTATAAACAAAAGCGATATCAACTTTAAAACGCGCTAAATTTTGTTGATGTTTTGCGTATTCAGTTTGTATCGACATATCTCTGGCAGTACAAGAGCTGCACTTCTGAAACTTGGTACTTCAGTAGAAAAGGCCTATTCGAGACTATCTGCAAAGTTTCGTTGCACAATTCGAATAAATGTGGAAGTTATAAACAAAAGCGATATCAACTTTAAAACGCGCTAAATTTTGTTGATGTTTTGCGTATTCAGTTTGTATCGACATATCTCCGGCAGTACAAGAGCTGCACTTCTGAAACTTGGTACTTCAGTAGAAAAGGCTTATTCGAGACTTTCTCGAAAGTTTCGTTGCACAATTCGAATAAATGTGGAAGTTATAAACAAAAGCGATATCAACTTTAAAACGCGCTAAATTTTGTTGATGTTTTGCGCATTCAGTTTGTATCGACATATCTCCGGCAGTACAAGAGCTGCACTTCTGAAACTTTGTACTTCAGTAGAAAAGGCCTATTCGAGACTGTCTGGAAAGTTTCGTTGCACAATTCGAATAAATGTGGAAGTTATAAACAAAAGCGATATCAACTTTAAAACGCGCTAAATTTTGTTGATGTTTTGCGTATTCAGTTTGTATCGACATATCTCCGGAAGTACCAGAGCTGCACTTCTGAAACTTAGTACTTCAGTAGAAAAGGCCTATTCGAGACTATCTGCAAAGTTTCGTTGCACAATTCGAATAAATGTGGAAGTTATAAACAAAAGCGATATCAACTTTAAAACGCGCTAAATTTTGTTGATGTTTTGCGTATTCAGTTTGTATCGACATATCTCCGGCAGTACAAGAGCTGCACTTCTGAAACTTGGTACTTCAGTAGAAAATGTGTCTCCGCGACTGTCTGCAAAGTTTCGTTGCACAATTCGAATAAATGTGGAAGTTATAAACAAAAGCGATATCAACTTTAAAACGCGCTAAATTTTGTTGATGTTTTGCGTATTCAGTTTGTATCGACATATCTCCGCAGTACAAGAGCTGCACTTCTGAAACTTGGTACTTCAGTAGAACATGTGTCTCCGCGACTGTCTGCAAAGTTTCGTTGCACAATTCGAATAAATGTGGAAGTTATAAACAAAAGCGATATCAACTTAAATACGCGCTAAATTTTGTTGATGTTTTGCGTATTCAGTTTGTATCGACATATCTCCGGCAGTAAATAAGCTGCACTTCTGAAACTTGGTACTTCAGTAGAAAATGTGTCTCCGCGACTGCCTGCAAAGTTTCGTTGCACAATTCGAATAAATGTGGAAGTTATAAACAAAAGCGATATCAACTTTAAAACGCGCTAAATTTTGTTGATGTTTTGCGTATTCAGTTTGTATCGACATATCTCCGGCAGTACAAGAGCTGCACTTCTGAAACTTGGTACTTCAGTAGAAAAGGCTTATTCGAGACTATCTGCAAAGTTTCGTTGCACAATTCGAATAAATGTGGAAGTTATAAACAAAAGCGATATCAACTTTAAAACGCGCTAAATTTTGTTGATGTTTTGCGTATTCAGTTTGTATCGACATATCTCCGGCAGTACAAGAACTGCACTTCTGATACTTGGTACTTCAGTAGAACATGTGTCTCCGCGACTGCCTGCAAAGTTTCGTTGCACAATTCGAATAAATGTAGAAGTTATAAACAAAAGCGATATCAACTTTAAAACGCGCTAAATTTTGTTGATGTTTTGCGTATTCAGTTTGTATCGACATATCTCTGGCAGTACAAGAGCTGCACTTCTGAAACTTGGTACTTCAGTAGAAAAGGCCTATTCGATTCTATCTGCAAAGTTTCGTTGCACAATTCGAATAAATGTGGAAGTTATAAACAAAAGCGATATCAACTTTAAAACGCGCTAAATTTTGTTGATGTTTTGCGTATTCAGTTTGTATCGACATATCTCCAGCAGTACAAGAGCTGCACTTCTGAAACTTGGTACTTCAGTAGAAAAGGCTTATTCGAGACTTTCTCGAAAGTTTCGTTGCACAATTCGAATAAATGTGGAAGTTATAACCAAAAGCGATATCAACTTTAAAACGCGCTAAATTTTGTTGATGTTTTGCGTATTCAGTTTGTATCGACATATCTCCGGCAGTACAAGAGCTGCACTTCTGAAACTTGGTACTTCAGTAGAAAAGGCTTATTCGAGACTGTCTGGAAAGTTTCGTTGCACAATTCGAATAAATGTGGAAGTTATAAACAAAAGCGATATCAACTTTAAAACGCGCTAAATTTTGTTGATGTTTTGCGTATTCAGTTTGTATCGACATATCTCCGGAAGTACAAGAGCTGCACTTCTGAAACTTAGTACTTCAGTAGAAAAGGCCTATTCGAGACTATCTGCAAAGTTTCGTTGCACAATTCGAATAAATGTGGAAGTTATAAACAAAAGCGATATCAACTTTAAAACGCGCTAAATTTTGTTGATGTTTTGCGTATTCAGTTTGTATCGACATATCTCCGGCAGTACAAGAGCTGCACTTCTGAAACTTGGTACTTCAGTAGAACATGTGTCTCCGCGACTGCCTGCAAAGTTTCGTTGCACAATTCGAATAAATGTGGAAGTTATAAACAAAAGCGATATCAACTTTAAAACGCGCTAAATTTTGTTGATGTTTTGCGTATTCAGTTTGTATCGACATATCTCCGGCAGTACAAGAGCTGCACTTCTGAAACTTAGTACTTCAGTAGCAAAGGCCTATTCGAGACTATCTGCAAAGTTTCGTTGCACAATTCGAATAAATGTGGAAGTTATAAACAAAAGCGATATCAACTTTAAAACGCGCTAAATTTTGTTGATGTTTTGCGTATTCAGTTTGTATCGACATATCTCCGGCAGTAAAAGTGCTGCACTTCTGAAACTTGGTACTTCAGTAGAAAATGTGTCTCCGCGACTGTCTGCAAAGTTTCGTTGCACAATTCGAATAAATGTGGAAGTTATAAACAAAAGCGATATCAACTTTAAAACGCGCTAAATTTTGTTGATGTTTTGCGTATTCTATTTGTATCGACATATCTCCGGCAGTACAAGAGCTGCACTTCTGAAACTTGGTACTTCAGTAGAACATGTGTCTCTGCGACTGTCTGCAAAGTTTCGTTGCACAATTACATAAATGTGGAAGTTATAAACAAAAGCGATATCAACTTAAATACGCGCTAAATTTTGTTGATGTTTTGCGTATTCAGTTTGTATCGACATATCTCCGGCAGTACAAGAGCTGCACTTCTGAAACTTGGTACTTCAGTAGAAAATGTGTCTCCGCGACTGCCTGCAAAGTTTCGTTGCACAATTCGAATAAATGTGGAAGTTATAAACAAAAGCGATATCAACTTTAAAACGCGCTAAATTTTGTTGATGTTTTGCGTATTCAGTTTGTATCGACATATCTCCGGCAGTACAAGAGCTGCACTTCTGAAACTTAGTACTTCAGTAGAACATGTGTCTCCGCGACTGCCTGCAAAGTTTCGTTGCACAATTCGAATAAATGTGGAAGTTATAAACAAAAGCGATATAAACTTTAAAACGCGCTCAATTTTGTTGATGTTTTGCGTATTCAGTTTGTATCGACATATCTCCGGCAGTACAAGAGCTGCACTTCTGAAACTTGGTACTTCAGTAGAAAAGGCCTATTCGAGACTATCTGCAAAGTTTCGTTGCACAATTCGAATAAATGTGGAAGTTATAAACAAAAGCGATATCAACTTTAAAACGCGCTAAATTGTGTTGATGTTTTGCGTATTCAGTTTGTATCGACATATCTCCGGCAGTACAAGAGCTGCACTTCTGAAACTTGGTACTTCAGTGGAAAAGGCTTATTCGAGACTATCTGCAAAGTTTCGTTGCACAATTCGAATAAATGTGGAAGTTATAAACAAAAGCGATATCAACTTTAAAACGCGCTAAATTTTGTTGATGTTTTGCGTATTCAGTTTGTATCGACATATCTCCGCAGTACAAGAGCTGCACTTCTGAAACTTGGTACTTCAGTAGAACATGTGTCTCCGCGACTGTCTGCAAAGTTTCGTTGCACAATTCGAATAAATGTGGAAGTTATAAACAAAAGCGATATCAACTTAAATACGCGCTAAATTTTGTTGATGTTTTGCGTATTCAGTTTGTATCGACATATCTCCGGCAGTAAATAAGCTGCACTTCTGAAACTTGGTACTTCAGTAGAAAAAGCTTATTCGAGACTATCTGCAAAGTTTCGTTGCACAATTCGAATAAATGTGGAAGTTATAAACAAAAGCGATATCAACTTTAAAACGCGCTAAATTTTGTTGATGTTTTGCGTATTCAGTTTGTATCGACATATCTCCGGCAGTACAAGAGCTGCACTTCTGATACGTGGTACTTCAGTAGAAAAGGCTTATTCGAGACTTTCTCGAAAGTTTCGTTGCACAATTCGAATAAATGTGGAAGTTATAAACAAAAGCGATATCAACTTTAAAACGCGCTAGATTTTGTTGATGTTTTGCGTATTCAGTTTGTATCGACATATCTCCGGCAGTACAAGAGCTGCACTTCTGAAACTTGGTACTTCAGTAGAAAAGGCCTATTCGAGACTGTCTGGAAAGTTTCGTTGAACAATTCGAATAAATGTGGAAGTTATAAACAAAAGCGATATCAACTTTAAAACGCGCTAAATTTTGTTGATGTTTTGCGTATTCATTTTGTATCGACATATCTCCGGCAGTACAAGAGCTGCACTTCTGAAACTTAGTACTTCAGTAGAAAAGGCCTATTCGAGACTATCTGCAAAGTTTCGTTGCACAATTCGAATAAATGTGGAAGTTATAAACAAAAGCGATATCAACTTAAAACGCGCTTAATTTTGTTGATGTTTTGCGTATTCAGTTTGTATCGACATATCTCCGGCAGTACAAGAGCTGCACTTCTGAAACTTGGTACTTCAGTAGAAAATGTGTCTCCGCGACTGCCTGCAAAGTTTCGTTGCACAATTCGAATAAATGTGGAAGTTATAAACAAAAGCGATATCAACTTTAAAACGCGCTAAATTTTGTTGATGTTTTGCGTATTCAGTTTGTATCGACATATCTCCGGCAGTACAAGAGCTGCACTTCTGAAACTTAGTACTTCAGTAGCAAAGGCCTATTCGAGACTATCTGCAAAGTTTCGTTGCACAATTCGAATAAATGTGGAAGTTATAAACAAAAGCGATATCAACTTTAAAACGCGCTAAATTTTGTTGATGTTTTGCGTATTCAGTTTGTATCGACATATCTCCGGCAGTACAAGAGCTGCACTTCTGAAACTTGGTTCTTCAGTAGAAAATGTGTCTCCGCGACTGTCTGCAAAGTTTCGTTGCACAATTCGAATAAATGTGGAAGTTATAAACAAAAGCGATATCAACTTTAAAACGCGCTAAATTTTGTTGATGTTTTGCGTATTCAGTTTGTATCGACATATCTCCGGCAGTACAAGAGCTGCACTTCTGAAACTTGGTACTTCAGTAGAACATGTGTCTCCGCGACTGTCTGCAAAGTTTCGTTGCACAATTACATAAATGTGGAAGTTATAAACAAAAGCGATATCAACTTAAATACGCGCTAAATTTTGTTGATGTTTTGCGTATTCAGTTTGTATCGACATATCTCCGGCAGTACAAGAGCTGCACTTCTGAAACTTGGTACTTCAGTAGAAAATGTGTCTCCGCGACTGCCTGCAAAGTTTCGTTGCACAATTCGAATAAATGTGGAAGTTATAAACAAAAGCGATATCAACTTTAAAACGCGCTAAATTTTGTTGATGTTTTGCGTATTCAGTTTGTATCGACATATCTCCGGCAGTACAAGAGCTGCACTTCTGAAACTTAGTACTTCAGTAGAACATGTGTCTCCGCGACTGCCTGCAAAGTTTCGTTGCACAATTCGAATAAATGTGGAAGTTATAAACAAAAGCGATATCAACTTTAAAACGCGCTAAATTGTGTTGATGTTTTGCGTATTCAGTTTGTATCGACATATCTCCGGCAGTACAAGAGCTGCACTTCTGAAACTTGGTACTTCAGTGGAAAAGGCTTGTTCGAGACTATCTGCAAAGTTTCGTTGCACAATTCGAATAAATGTGGAAGTTATAAACAAAAGCGATATCAACTTTAAAACGCGCTAAATTTTGTTGATGTTTTGCGTATTCAGTTTGTATCGACATATCTCCGCAGTACAAGAGCTGCACTTCTGAAACTTGGTACTTCAGTAGAACATGTGTCTCCGCGACTGTCTGCAAAGTTTCGTTGCACAATTCGAATAAATGTGGAAGTTATAAACAAAAGCGATATCAACTTAAATACGCGCTAAATTTTGTTGATGTTTTGCGTATTCAGTTTGTATCGACATATCTCTTGCAGTAAATAAGCTGCACTTCTGAAACTTGGTACTTCAGTAGAAAATGTGTCTCCGCGACTGCCTGCAAAGTTTCGTTGCACAATTCGAATAAATGTGGAAGTTATAAACAAAAGCGATATCAACTTTAAAACGCGCTAAATTTTGTTGATGTTTTGCGTATTCAGTTTGTATCGACATATCTCCGGCAGTACAAGAGCTGCACTTCTGAAACTTGGTACTTCAGTAGAAAAGGCTTATTCGAGACTATCTGCAAAGTTTCGTTGCACAATTCGAATAAATGTGGAAGTTATAAACAAAAGCGATATCAACTTTAAAACGCGCTAAATTTTGTTGATGTTTTGCGTATTCAGTTTGTATCGACATATCTCCGGCAGTACAAGAGCTGCACTTCTGATACTTGGTACTTCAGTAGAACATGTGTCTCCGCGACTGCCTGCAAAGTTTCGTTGCACAATTCGAATAAATGTAGAAGTTATAACCAAAAGCGATATCAACTTTAAAACGCGCTAAATTTTGTTGATGTTTTGCGTATTCAGTTTGTATCGACATATCTCTGGCAGTACAAGAGCTGCACTTCTGAAACTTAATACTTCAGTAGAAAAGGCCTATTCGAGACTATCTGCAAAGTTTCGTTGCACAATTCGAATAAATGTGGAAGTTATAAACAAAAGCGATATCAACTTTAAAACGCGCTAAATTTTGTTGATGTTTTGCGTATTCAGTTTGTATCGACATATCTCCGGCAGTACAAGAGCTGCACTTCTGAAACTTGGTACTTCAGTAGAAAAGGCTTATTCGAGACTTTCTCGAAAGTTTCGTTGCACAATTCGAATAAATGTGGAAGTTATAAACAAAAGCGATATCAACTTTAAAACGCGCTAAATTTTGTTGATGTTTTGCGTATTCAGTTTGTATCGACATATCTCCGGCAGTACAAGAGCTGCACTTCTGAAACTTGGTACTTCAGTAGAAAAGGCCTATTCGAGACTGTCTGGAAAGTTTCGTTGCACAATTCGAATAAATGTGGAAGTTATAAACAAAAGCGATATCAACTTTAAAACGCGCTAAATTTTGTTGATGTTTTGCGTATTCATTTTGTATCGACATATCTCCGGAAGTACAAGAGCTGCACTTCTGAAACTTAGTACTTCAGTAGAAAAGGCCTATTCGAGACTATCTGCAAAGTTTCGTTGCACAATTCGAATAAATGTGGAAGTTATAGACAAAAGCGATATCAACTTAAAACGCGCTTAATTTTGTTGATGTTTTGCGTATTCAGTTTGTATCGACATATCTCCGGCAGTACAAGAGCTGCACTTCTGAAACTTGGTACTTCAGTAGAAACTGTGTCTCCGCGACTGCCTGCAAAGTTTCGTTGCACAATTCGAATAAATGTGGAAGTTATAAACAAAAGCGATATCAACTTTAAAACGCGCTAAATTTTGTTGATGTTTTGCGTATTCAGTTTGTATCGACATATCTCCGGCAGTACAAGAGCTGCACTTCTGAAACTTAGTACTTCAGTAGCAAAGGCCTATTCGAGACTATCTGCAAAGTTTCGTTGCACAATTCGAATAAATGTGGAAGTTATAAACAAAAGCGATATCAACTTTAAAACGCGCTAAATTTTGTTGATGTTTTGCGTATTCAGTTTGTATCGACATATCTCCGGCAGTAAAAGAGCTGCACTTCTGAAACTTGGTTCTTCAGTAGAAAATGTGTCTCCGCGACTGTCTGCAAAGTTTCGTTGCACAATTCGAATAAATGTGGAAGTTATAAACAAAAGCGATATCAACTTTAAAACGCGCTAAATTTTGTTGATGTTTTGCGTATTCAGTTTGTATCGACATATCTCCGGCAGTACAAGAGCTGCACTTCTGAAACTTGGTACTTCAGTAGAACATGTGTCTCCGCGACTGTCTGCAAAGTTTCGTTGCACAATTACATAAATGTGGAAGTTATAAACAAAAGCGATATCAACTTAAATACGCGCTAAATTTTGTTGATGTTTTGCGTATTCAGTTTGTATCGACATATCTCCGGCAGTACAAGAGCTGCACTTCTGAAACTTGGTACTTCAGTAGAAAATGTGTCTCCGCGACTGCCTGCAAAGTTTCGTTGCACAATTCGAATAAATGTGGAAGTTATAAACAAAAGCGATATCAACTTTAAAACGCGCTAAATTTTGTTGATGTTTTGCGTATTCAGTTTGTATCGACATATCTCCGGCAGTACAAGAGCTGCACTTCTGAAACTTAGTACTTCAGTAGAACATGTGTCTCCGCGACTGCCTGCAAAGTTTCGTTGCACAATTCGAATCAATGTGGAAGTTATAAACAAAAGCGATATCAACTTTAAAACGCGCTAAATTGTGTTGATGTTTTGCGTATTCAGTTTGTATCGACATATCTCCGGCAGTACAAGAGCTGCACTTCTGAAACTTGGTACTTCAGTGGAAAAGGCTTATTCGAGACTATCTGCAAAGTTTCGTTGCACAATTCGAATAAATGTGGAAGTTATAAACAAAAGCGATATCAACTTTAAAACGCGCTAAATTTTGTTGATGTTTTGCGTATTCAGTTTGTATCGACATATCTCCGGCAGTAAATAAGCTGCACTTCTGAAACTTGGTACTTCAGTAGAATATGTGTCTCCGCGACTGCCTGCAAAGTTTCGTTGCACAATTCGAATAAATGTGGAAGTTATAAACAAAAGCGATATCAACTTTAAAACGCGCTAAATTTTGTTGATGTTTTGCGTATTCAGTTTGTATCGACATATCTCCGGCAGTACAAGAGCTGCACTTCTGAAACTTGGTACTTCAGTAGAACATGTGTCCCCGCGACTGCCTGCAAAGTTTCGTTGCACAATTCGAATCAATGTGGAAGTTATAAACAAAAGCGATATCAACTTTAAAACGCGCTAAATTTTGTTGATGTTTTGCGTATTCAGTTTGTATCGACATATCTCCGGCAGTACAAGAGCTGCACTTCTGAAACTTGGTACTTCAGTAGAAAGGGCCTATTCGAGACTATCTGCAAAGTTTCGTTGCACAATTCGAATAAATGTGGAAGTTATAAACAAAAGCGATATCAACTTTAAAACGCGCTAAATTGTGTTGATGTTTTGCGTATTCAGTTTGTATCGACATATCTCCGGCAGTACAAGAGCTGCACTTCTGAAACTTAGTACTTCAGTAGAAAAGGCTTATTCGAGACTATCTGCAAAGTTTCGTTGCACAATTCGAATAAATGTGGAAGTTATAAACAAAAGCGATATCAACTTTAAAACGCGCTAAATTTTGTTGATGTTTTGCGTATTCAGTTTGTATCGACATATCTCCGGCAGTACAAGAGCTGCACTTCTGAAACTTGGTACTTCAGTAGAAAACGTGTCTCCGCGACTCTCTGCAAAGTTTCGTTGCACAATTCGAATAAATGTGGAAGTTATAAACAAAAGCGATATCAACTTTAAAACGCGCTAAATTTTGTTGATGTTTTGCGTATTCAGTTTGTATCGACATATCTCCGAAAGTAAATAAGCTGCACTTCTGAAACTTGGTACTTCAGTAGAAAATGTGTCTCCGCGACTGCCTGCAAAGTTTCGTTGCACAATTCGAATAAATGTGGAAGTTATAAACAAAAGCGATATCAACTTTAAAACGCGCTAAATTTTGTTGATGTTTTGCGTATTCAGTTTGTATCGACATATCTCCGGCAGTACAAGAGCTGCACTTCTGAAACTTGGTACTTCAGTAGAAAAGCCTTATTCGAGACTATCTGTAAAGTTTCGTTGCACAATTCGAATAAATGTGGAAGTTATAAACAAAAGCGATATCAACTTTAAAACGCGCTAAATTTTGTTGATGTTTTGCGTATTCAGTTTGTATCGACATATCTCCGGCAGTACAAGAGCTGCACTTCTGATACTTGGTACTTCAGTAGAACATGTGTCTCCGCGACTGCCTGCAAAGTTTCGTTGCACAATTCGAATAAATGTGGAAGTTATAAACAAAAGCGATATCAACTTTAAAACGCGCTAAATTTTGTTGATGTTTTGCGTATTCAGTTTGTATCGACATATCTCCGGCAGTACAAGAGCTGCACTTCTGAAACTTGGTACTTCAGTAGCAAAAGGCCTATTCGAGACTATCTGCAAAGTTTCGTTGCACAATTCGAATAAATGTGGAAGTTATAAACAAAAGCGATATCAACTTTAAAACGCGCTAAATTTTGTTGATGTTTTGCGTATTCAGTTTGTATCGACATATCTCCGGCAGTACAAGAGCTGCACTTCTGAAACTTGGTACTTCAGTAGAAAAGGCTTATTCGAGACTATCTCGAAAGTTTCGTTGCACAATTCGAATAAATGTGGAAGTTATAAACAAAAGCGATATCAACTTTAAAACGCGCTAAATTTTGTTGATGTTTTGCGTATTCAGTTTGTATCGACATATCTCCGGCAGTACAAGAGCTGCACTTCTGAAACGTGGTACTTCAGTAGAAAAGGCCTATTCGAGACTGTCTGGAAAGTTTCGTTGCACAATTCGAATAAATGTGGAAGTTATAAACAAAAGCGATATCAACTTTAAAACGCGCTAAATTTTGTTGATGTTTTGCGTATTCATTTTGTATCGACATATCTCCGGCAGTACAAGAGCTGCACTTCTGAAACTTAGTACTTCAGTAGAAAAGGCCTATTCGAGACTATCTGCAAAGTTTCGTTGCACAATTCGAATAAATGTGGAAGTTATAAACAAAAGCGATATCAACTTTAAAACGCGCTAAATTTTGTTGATGTTTTGCGTATTCAGTTTGTATCGACATATCTCCGGCAGTACAAGAGCTGCACTTCTGAAACTTGGTACTTCAGTAGAAAATGTGTCTCCGCGACTGCCTGCAAAGTTTCGTTGCACAATTCGAATAAATGTGGAAGTTATAAACAAAAGCGATATCAACTTTAAAACGCGCTAAATTTTGTTGATGTTTTGCGTATTCAGTTTGTATCGACATATCTCCGGCAGTACAAGAGCTGCACTTCTGAAACTTAGTACTTCAGTAGTAAAGCCCTATTCGAGACTATCTGCAAAGTTTCGTTGCACAATTCGAATAAATGTGGAAGTTATAAACAAAAGCGATATCAACTTTAAAACGCGCTAAATTGTGTTGATGTTTTGCGTATTCAGTTTGTATCGACATATCTCCGGCAGTACAAGAGCTGCACTTCTGAAACTTGGTACTTCAGTAGAAAAGGCTTATTCGAGACTATCTGCAAAGTTTCGTTGCACAATTCGAATAAATGTGGAAGTTATAAACAAAAGCGATATCAACTTTAAAACGCGCTAAATTTTGTTGATGTTTTGCGTATTCAGTTTGTATCGACATATCTCCGGCAGTACAAGAGCTGCACTTCTGATACTTGGTACTTCAGTAGAAAATGTGTCTCCGCGACTGCCTGCAAAGTTTCGTTGCACAATTCGAATAAATGTGGAAGTTATAAACAAAAGCGATATCAACTTTAAAACGCGCTAAATTTTGTTGATGTTTTGCGTATTCAGTTTGTATCGACATATCTCCGGCAGTACAAGAGCTGCACTTCTGAAACTTGGTACTTCAGTAGAAAAGGCCTATTCGAGACTATCTGCAAAGTTTCGTTGCACAATTCGAATAAATGTGGAAGTTATAAACAAAAGCGATATCAACTTTAAAACGCGCTAAATTTTGTTGATGTTTTGCGTATTCAGTTTGTATCGACATATCTCCGGCAGTACAAGAGCGGCACTTCTGAAACTTGGTACTTCAGTAGAACAGGCTTATTCGAGACTATCTGCAAAGTTTCGTTGCACAATTCGAATAAATGTGGAAGTTATAAACAAAAGCGATATCAACTTTAAAACGCGCTTAATTTTGTTGATGTTTTGCGTATTCAGTTTGTATCGACATATCTCCGGCAGTACAAGAGCTGCACTTCTGAAACTTGGTACTTCAGTAGAAAATGTGTCTCCGCGACTGCCTACAAAGTTTCGTTGCACAATTCGAATAAATGTGGAAGTTATAAACAAAAGCGATATCAACTTTAAAACGCGCTAAATTTTGTTGATGTTTTGCGTATTCAGTTTGTATCGACATATCTCCAGCAGTACAAGAGCTGCACTTCTGAAACTTGGTACTTCAGTAGAAAACGTGTCTCCGCTACTGTCTGCAAAGTTTCTATGCACAATTCGAATAAATGTGGAAGTTATAAACAAAAGCGATATCAACTTTAAAACGCGCTAAATTTTGTTGATGTTTTGCGTATTCAGTTTGTATCGACATATCTCCGGCAGTACAAGAGCTGCACTTCTGAAACTTGGTACTTCAGTAGAAAAGGCCTATTCGAGACTGTCGGCAAAGTTTCGTTGCACAATTCGAATAAATGTGGAAGTTATAACCAAAAGCGATATCAACTTTAAAACGCGCTAAATTTTGTTGATGTTTTGCGTATTCAGTTTGTATCGACATATCTCCGGCAGTACAAGAGCTGCACTTCTGAAACTTGGTACTTCAGTAGAACATGTGTCTCCGCGACTGTCTGCAAAGTTTCGTTGCACAATTCGAATAAATGTGGAAGTTATAAACAAAAGCGATATCAACTTAAATACGCGCTAAATTTTGTTGATGTTTTGCGTATTCAGTTTGTATCGACATATCTCCGGCAGTAAATAAGCTGCACTTCTGAAACTTCGTACTTCAGTAGAAAATGTGTCTCCGCGACTCTCTGCAAAGTTTCGTTGCACAATTCGAATAAATGTGGAAGTTATAAACAAAAGCGATATCAACTTTAAAACGCGCTAAATTGTGTTGATGTTTTGCGTATTCAGTTTGTATCGACATATCTCCGGCAGTACAAGAGCTGCACTTCTGAAACTTGGTACTTCAGTAGAAAAGGCTTATTCGAGACTATCTGCAAAGTTTCGTTGCACAATTCGAATAAATGTGGAAGTTATAAACAAAAGCGATATCAACTTTAAAACGCGCTAAATTTTGTTGATGTTTTGCGTATTCAGTTTGTATCGACATATCTCCGGCAGTACAAGAGCTGCACTTCTGATACTTGGTACTTCAGTAGAAAATGTGTCTCCGCGACTGCCTGCAAAGTTTCGTTGCACAATTCGAATAAATGTGGAAGTTATAAACAAAAGCGATATCAACTTTAAAACGCGCTAAATTTTGTTGATGTTTTGCGTATTCAGTTTGTATCGACATATCTCCGGCAGTACAAGAGCTGCACTTCTGAAACTTGGTACTTCAGTAGAAAAGGCCTATTCGAGACTATCTGCAAAGTTTCGTTGCACAATTCGAATAAATGTGGAAGTTATAAACAAAAGCGATATCAACTTTAAAACGCGCTAAATTTTGTTGATGTTTTGCGTATTCAGTTTGTATCGACATATCTCCGGCAGTACAAGAGCGGCACTTCTGAAACTTGGTACTTCAGTAGAACAGGCTTATTCGAGACTATCTGCAAAGTTTCGTTGCACAATTCGAATAAATGTGGAAGTTATAAACAAAAGCGATATCAACTTTAAAACGCGCTTAATTTTGTTGATGTTTTGCGTATTCAGTTTGTATCGACATATCTCCGGCAGTACAAGAGCTGCACTTCTGAAACTTGGTACTTCAGTAGAAAATGTGTCTCCGCGACTGCCTACAAAGTTTCGTTGCACAATTCGAATAAATGTGGAAGTTATAAACAAAAGCGATATCAACTTTAAAACGCGCTAAATTTTGTTGATGTTTTGCGTATTCAGTTTGTATCGACATATCTCCAGCAGTACAAGAGCTGCACTTCTGAAACTTGGTACTTCAGTAGAAAACGTGTCTCCGCTACTGTCTGCAAAGTTTCTATGCACAATTCGAATAAATGTGGAAGTTATAAACAAAAGCGATATCAACTTTAAAACGCGCTAAATTTTGTTGATGTTTTGCGTATTCAGTTTGTATCGACATATCTCCGGCAGTACAAGAGCTGCACTTCTGAAACTTGGTACTTCAGTAGAAAAGGCTTATTCGAGACTATCTGTAAAGTTTCGTTGCACAATTCGAATAAATGTGGAAGTTATAAACAAAAGCGATATCAACTTTAAAACGCGCTAAATTTTGTTGATGTTTTGCGTATTCAGTTTGTATCGACATATCTCCGGCAGTACAAGAGCTGCACTTCTGATACTTGGTACTTCAGTAGAACATGTGTCTCCGCGACTGCCTGCAAAGTTTCGTTGCACAATTCGAATAAATGTGGAAGTTATAAACAAAAGCGATATCAACTTTAAAACGCGCTAAATTTTGTTGATGTTTTGCGTATTCAGTTTGTATCGACATATCTCCGGCAGTACAAGAGCTGCACTTCTGAAACTTGGTACTTCAGTAGCAAAAGGCCTATTCGAGACTATCTGCAAAGTTTCGTTGCACAATTCGAATAAATGTGGAAGTTATAAACAAAAGCGATATCAACTTTAAAACGCGCTAAATTTTGTTGATGTTTTGCGTATTCAGTTTGTATCGACATATCTCCGGCAGTACAAGAGCTGCACTTCTGAAACTTGGTACTTCAGTAGAAAAGGCTTATTCGAGACTATCTCGAAAGTTTCGTTGCACAATTCGAATAAATGTGGAAGTTATAAACAAAAGCGATATCAACTTTAAAACGCGCTAAATTTTGTTGATGTTTTGCGTATTCAGTTTGTATCGACATATCTCCGGCAGTACAAGAGCTGCACTTCTGAAACGTGGTACTTCAGTAGAAAAGGCCTATTCGAGAGTGTCTCGAAAGTTTCGTTGCACAATTCGAATAAATGTGGAAGTTATAAACAAAAGCGATATCAACTTTAAAACGCGCTAAATTTTGTTGATGTTTTGCGTATTCATTTTGTATCGACATATCTCCGGAAGTACAAGAGCTGCACTTCTGAAACTTAGTACTTCAGTAGAAAAGGCCTATTCGAGACTATCTGCAAAGTTTCGTTGCACAATTCGAATAAATGTGGAAGTTATAAACAAAAGCGATATCAACTTTAAAACGCGCTAAATTTTGTTGATGTTTTGCGTATTCAGTTTGTATCGACATATCTCCGGCAGTACAAGAGCTGCACTTCTGAAACTTGGTACTTCAGTAGAAAAGGCCTATTCGAGACTATCTGCAAAGTTTCGTTGCACAATTCGAATAAATGTGGAAGTTATAAACAAAAGCGATATCAACTTTAAAACGCGCTAAATTTTGTTGATGTTTTGCGTATTCAGTTTGTATCGACATATCTCCGGCAGTACAAGAGCGGCACTTCTGAAACTTGGTACTTCAGTAGAACAGGCTTATTCGAGACTATCTGCAAAGTTTCGTTGCACAATTCGAATAAATGTGGAAGTTATAAACAAAAGCGATATCAACTTTAAAACGCGCTTAATTTTGTTGATGTTTTGCGTATTCAGTTTGTATCGACATATCTCCGGCAGTACAAGAGCTGCACTTCTGAAACTTGGTACTTCAGTAGAAAATGTGTCTCCGCGACTGCCTACAAAGTTTCGTTGCACAATTCGAATAAATGTGGAAGTTATAAACAAAAGCGATATCAACTTTAAAACGCGCTAAATTTTGTTGATGTTTTGCGTATTCAGTTTGTATCGACATATCTCCAGCAGTACAAGAGCTGCACTTCTGAAACTTGGTACTTCAGTAGAAAACGTGTCTCCGCTACTGTCTGCAAAGTTTCTATGCACAATTCGAATAAATGTGGAAGTTATAAACAAAAGCGATATCAACTTTAAAACGCGCTAAATTTTGTTGATGTTTTGCGTATTCAGTTTGTATCGACATATCTCCGGCAGTACAAGAGCTGCACTTCTGAAACTTGGTACTTCAGTAGAAAAGGCCTATTCGAGACTGTCGGCAAAGTTTCGTTGCACAATTCGAATAAATGTGGAAGTTATAACCAAAAGCGATATCAACTTTAAAACGCGCTAAATTTTGTTGATGTTTTGCGTATTCAGTTTGTATCGACATATCTCCGGCAGTACAAGAGCTGCACTTCTGAAACTTGGTACTTCAGTAGAAAAGGCTTATTCGAGACTATCTGTAAAGTTTCGTTGCACAATTCGAATAAATGTGGAAGTTATAAACAAAAGCGATATCAACTTTAAAACGCGCTAAATTTTGTTGATGTTTTGCGTATTCAGTTTGTATCGACATATCTCCGGCAGTACAAGAGCTGCACTTCTGATACTTGGTACTTCAGTAGAACATGTGTCTCCGCGACTGCCTGCAAAGTTTCGTTGCACAATTCGAATAAATGTGGAAGTTATAAACAAAAGCGATATCAACTTTAAAACGCGCTAAATTTTGTTGATGTTTTGCGTATTCAGTTTGTATCGACATATCTCCGGCAGTACAAGAGCTGCACTTCTGAAACTTGGTACTTCAGTAGCAAAAGGCCTATTCGAGACTATCTGCAAAGTTTCGTTGCACAATTCGAATAAATGTGGAAGTTATAAACAAAAGCGATATCAACTTTAAAACGCGCTAAATTTTGTTGATGTTTTGCGTATTCAGTTTGTATCGACATATCTCCGGCAGTACAAGAGCTGCACTTCTGAAACTTGGTACTTCAGTAGAAAAGGCTTATTCGAGACTATCTCGAAAGTTTCGTTGCACAATTCGAATAAATGTGGAAGTTATAAACAAAAGCGATATCAACTTTAAAACGCGCTAAATTTTGTTGATGTTTTGCGTATTCAGTTTGTATCGACATATCTCCGGCAGTACAAGAGCTGCACTTCTGAAACGTGGTACTTCAGTAGAAAAGGCCTATTCGAGAGTGTCTCGAAAGTTTCGTTGCACAATTCGAATAAATGTGGAAGTTATAAACAAAAGCGATATCAACTTTAAAACGCGCTTAATTTTGTTGATGTTTTGCGTATTCATTTTGTATCGACATATCTCCGGAAGTACAAGAGCTGCAGTTCTGAAACTTAGTACTTCAGTAGAAAAGGCCTATTCGAGACTATCTGCAAAGTTTCGTTGCACAATTCGAATAAATGTGGAAGTTATAAACAAAAGCGATATCAACTTTAAAACGCGCTAAATTTTGTTGATGTTTTGCGTATTCAGTTTGTATCGACATATCTCCGGCAGTACAAGAGCTGCACTTCTGAAACTTGGTACTTCAGTAGAAAATGTGTCTCCGCGACTGCCTGCAAAGTTTCGTTGCACAATTCGAATAAATGTGGAAGTTATAAACAAAAGCGATATCAACTTTAAAACGCGCTAAATTTTGTTGATGTTTTGCGTATTCAGTTTGTATCGACATATCTCCGGCAGTACAAGAGCTGCACTTCTGAAACTTAGTACTTCAGTAGTAAAGGCCTATTCGAGACTATCTGCAAAGTTTCGTTGCACAATTCGAATAAATGTGGAAGTTATAAACAAAAGCGATATCAACTTTAAAACGCGCTAAATTTTGTTGATGTTTTGCGTATTCAGTTTGTATCGACATATCTCCGGCAGTACAAGAGCTGCACTTCTGAAACTTGGTACTTCAGTAGAAAATGTGTCTCCGCGACTGTCTGCAAAGTTTCGTTGCACAATTCGAATAAATGTGGAAGTTATAAACAAAAGCGATATCAACTTTAAAACGCGCTAAATTTTGTTGATGTTTTGCGTATTCAGTTTGTATCGACATATCTCCGGCAGTACAAGAGCTGCACTTCTGAAACTTGGTACTTCAGTAGAACATGTGTCTCCGCGACTGTCTGCAAAGTTTCGTTGCACAATTCGAATAAATGTGGAAGTTATAAACAAAAGCGATATCAACTTAAATACGCGCTAAATTTTGTTGATGTTTTGCGTATTCAGTTTGTATCGACATATCTCCGGCAGTAAATAAGCTGCACTTCTGAAACTTCGTACTTCAGTAGAAAATGTGTCTCCGCGACTCTCTGCAAAGTTTCGTTGCACAATTCGAATAAATGTGGAAGTTATAAACAAAAGCGATATCAACTTTAAAACGCGCTAAATTTTGTTGATGTTTTGCGTATTCAGTTTGTATCGACATATCTCCGGCAGTACAAGAGCTGCACTTCTGAAACTTGGTACTTCAGTAGCAAAGGCTTATTCGAGACTATCTGCAAAGTTTCGTTGCACAATTCGAATAAATGTGGAAGTTATAAACAAAAGCGATATCAACTTTAAAACGCGCTAAATTTTGTTGATGTTTTGCGTATTCAGTTTGTATCGACATATCTCCAGCAGTACAAGAGCTGCACTTCTGAAACTTGGTACTTCAGTAGAAAACGTGTCTCCGCTACTGTCTGCAAAGTTTCTATGCACAATTCGAATAAATGTGGAAGTTATAAACAAAAACGATATCAACTTTAAAACGCGCTAAATTTTGTTGATGTTTTGCGTATTCAGTTTGTATCGACATATCTCCGGCAGTACAAGAGCTGCACTTCTGAAACTTGGTACTTCAGTAGAAAAGGCCTATTCGAGACTGTCGGCAAAGTTTCGTTGCACAATTCGAATAAATGTGGAAGTTATAACCAAAAGCGATATCAACTTTAAAACGCGCTAAATTTTGTTGATGTTTTGCGTATTCAGTTTGTATCGACATATCTCCGGCAGTACAAGAGCGGCACTTCTGAAACTTGGTACTTCAGTAGAACAGGCTTATTCGAGACTATCTGTAAAGTTTCGTTGCACAATTCGAATAAATGTGGAAGTTATAAACAAAAGCGATATCAACTTTAAAACGCGCTAAATTTTGTTGATGTTTTGCGTATTCAGTTTGTATCGACATATCTCCGGCAGTACAAGAGCTGCACTTCTGAAACGTGGTACTTCAGTAGAAAAGGCCTATTCGAGAGTGTCTCGAAAGTTTCGTTGCACAATTCGAATAAATGTGGAAGTTATAAACAAAAGCGATATCAACTTTAAAACGCGCTAAATTTTGTTGATGTTTTGCGTATTCATTTTGTATCGACATATCTCCGGAAGTACAAGAGCTGCACTTCTGAAACTTAGTACTTCAGTAGAAAAGGCCTATTCGAGACTATCTGCAAAGTTTCGTTGCACAATTCGAATAAATGTGGAAGTTATAAACAAAAGCGATATCAACTTTAAAACGCGCTAAATTTTGTTGATGTTTTGCGTATTCAGTTTGTATCGACATATCTCCGGCAGTACAAGAGCTGCACTTCTGAAACTTGGTACTTCAGTAGAAAAGGCCTATTCGAGACTATCTGCAAAGTTTCGTTGCACAATTCGAATAAATGTGGAAGTTATAAACAAAAGCGATATCAACTTTAAAACGCGCTAAATTTTGTTGATGTTTTGCGTATTCAGTTTGTATCGACATATCTCCGGCAGTACAAGAGCGGCACTTCTGAAACTTGGTACTTCAGTAGAACAGGCTTATTCGAGACTATCTGCAAAGTTTCGTTGCACAATTCGAATAAATGTGGAAGTTATAAACAAAAGCGATATCAACTTTAAAACGCGCTTAATTTTGTTGATGTTTTGCGTATTCAGTTTGTATCGACATATCTCCGGCAGTACAAGAGCTGCACTTCTGAAACTTGGTACTTCAGTAGAAAATGTGTCTCCGCGACTGCCTACAAAGTTTCGTTGCACAATTCGAATAAATGTGGAAGTTATAAACAAAAGCGATATCAACTTTAAAACGCGCTAAATTTTGTTGATGTTTTGCGTATTCAGTTTGTATCGACATATCTCCAGCAGTACAAGAGCTGCACTTCTGAAACTTGGTACTTCAGTAGAAAACGTGTCTCCGCTACTGTCTGCAAAGTTTCTATGCACAATTCGAATAAATGTGGAAGTTATAAACAAAAGCGATATCAACTTTAAAACGCGCTAAATTTTGTTGATGTTTTGCGTATTCAGTTTGTATCGACATATCTCCGGCAGTACAAGAGCTGCACTTCTGAAACTTGGTACTTCAGTAGAAAAGGCCTATTCGAGACTGTCGGCAAAGTTTCGTTGCACAATTCGAATAAATGTGGAAGTTATAACCAAAAGCGATATCAACTTTAAAACGCGCTAAATTTTGTTGATGTTTTGCGTATTCAGTTTGTATCGACATATCTCCGGCAGTACAAGAGCTGCACTTCTGAAACTTGGTACTTCAGTAGAAAAGGCTTATTCGAGACTATCTGTAAAGTTTCGTTGCACAATTCGAATAAATGTGGAAGTTATAAACAAAAGCGATATCAACTTTAAAACGCGCTAAATTTTGTTGATGTTTTGCGTATTCAGTTTGTATCGACATATCTCCGGCAGTACAAGAGCTGCACTTCTGATACTTGGTACTTCAGTAGAACATGTGTCTCCGCGACTGCCTGCAAAGTTTCGTTGCACAATTCGAATAAATGTGGAAGTTATAAACAAAAGCGATATCAACTTTAAAACGCGCTAAATTTTGTTGATGTTTTGCGTATTCAGTTTGTATCGACATATCTCCGGCAGTACAAGAGCTGCACTTCTGAAACTTGGTACTTCAGTAGCAAAAGGCCTATTCGAGACTATCTGCAAAGTTTCGTTGCACAATTCGAATAAATGTGGAAGTTATAAACAAAAGCGATATCAACTTTAAAACGCGCTAAATTTTGTTGATGTTTTGCGTATTCAGTTTGTATCGACATATCTCCGGCAGTACAAGAGCTGCACTTCTGAAACTTGGTACTTCAGTAGAAAAGGCTTATTCGAGACTATCTCGAAAGTTTCGTTGCACAATTCGAATAAATGTGGAAGTTATAAACAAAAGCGATATCAACTTTAAAACGCGCTAAATTTTGTTGATGTTTTGCGTATTCAGTTTGTATCGACATATCTCCGGCAGTACAAGAGCTGCACTTCTGAAACGTGGTACTTCAGTAGAAAAGGCCTATTCGAGAGTGTCTCGAAAGTTTCGTTGCACAATTCGAATAAATGTGGAAGTTATAAACAAAAGCGATATCAACTTTAAAACGCGCTAAATTTTGTTGATGTTTTGCGTATTCATTTTGTATCGACATATCTCCGGAAGTACAAGAGCTGCAGTTCTGAAACTTAGTACTTCAGTAGAAAAGGCCTATTCGAGACTATCTGCAAAGTTTCGTTGCACAATTCGAATAAATGTGGAAGTTATAAACAAAAGCGATATCAACTTTAAAACGCGCTAAATTTTGTTGATGTTTTGCGTATTCAGTTTGTATCGACATATCTCCGGCAGTACAAGAGCTGCACTTCTGAAACTTGGTACTTCAGTAGAAAATGTGTCTCCGCGACTGCCTGCAAAGTTTCGTTGCACAATTCGAATAAATGTGGAAGTTATAAACAAAAGCGATATCAACTTTAAAACGCGCTAAATTTTGTTGATGTTTTGCGTATTCAGTTTGTATCGACATATCTCCGGCAGTACAAGAGCTGCACTTCTGAAACTTAGTACTTCAGTAGTAAAGGCCTATTCGAGACTATCTGCAAAGTTTCGTTGCACAATTCGAATAAATGTGGAAGTTATAAACAAAAGCGATATCAACTTTAAAACGCGCTAAATTTTGTTGATGTTTTGCGTATTCAGTTTGTATCGACATATCTCCGGCAGTACAAGAGCTGCACTTCTGAAACTTAGTACTTCAGTAGTAAAGGCCTATTCGAGACTATCTGCAAAGTTTCGTTGCACAATTCGAATAAATGTGGAAGTTATAAACAAAAGCGATATCAACTTTAAAACGCGCTAAATTTTGTTGATGTTTTGCGTATTCAGTTTGTATCGACATATCTCCGGCAGTACAAGAGCTGCACTTCTGAAACTTGGTACTTCAGTAGAAAATGTGTCTTTGCGACTGCCTGCAAAGTTTCGTTGCACAATTCGAATAAATGTGGAAGTTATAAACAAAAGCGATATCAACTTTAAAACGCGCTAAATTTTGTTGATGTTTTGCGTATTCAGTTTGTATCGACATATCTCCGGCAGTACAAGAGCTGCACTTCTGAAACTTGGTACTTCAGTAGAACATGTGTCTCCGCGACTGTCTGCAAAGTTTCGTTGCACAATTCGAATAAATGTGGAAGTTATAAACAAAAGCGATATCAACTTAAATACGCGCTAAATTTTGTTGATGTTTTGCGTATTCAGTTTGTATCGACATATCTCCGGCAGTAAATAAGCTGCACTTCTGAAACTTCGTACTTCAGTAGAAAATGTGTCTCCGCGACTCTCTGCAAAGTTTCGTTGCACAATTCGAATAAATGTGGAAGTTATAAACAAAAGCGATATCAACTTTAAAACGCGCTAAATTTTGTTGATGTTTTGCGTATTCAGTTTGTATCGACATATCTCCGGCAGTACAAGAGCTGCACTTCTGAAACTTGGTACTTCAGTAGAAAAGGCTTATTCGAGACTATCTGCAAAGTTTCGTTGCACAATTCGAATAAATGTGGAAGTTATAAACAAAAGCGATATCAACTTTAAAACGCGCTAAATTTTGTTGATGTTTTGCGTATTCAGTTTGTATCGACATATCTCCAGCAGTACAAGAGCTGCACTTCTGAAACTTGGTACTTCAGTAGAAAACGTGTCTCCGCTACTCTCTGCAAAGTTTCGTTGCACAATTCGAATAAATGTGGAAGTTATAAACAAAAGCGATATCAACTTTAAAACGCGCTAAATTTTGTTGATGTTTTGCGTATTCAGTTTGTATCGACATATCTCCGGCAGTACAAGAGCTGCACTTCTGAAACTTGGTACTTCAGTAGAAAAGGCCTATTCGAGACTGTCGGCAAAGTTTCGTTGCACAATTCGAATAAATGTGGAAGTTATAACCAAAAGCGATATCAACTTTAAAACGCGCTAAATTTTGTTGATGTTTTGCGTATTCAGTTTGTATCGACATATCTCCGGCAGTACAAGAGCTGCACTTCTGAAACTTGGTACTTCAGTAGAAAAGGCTTATTCGAGACTATCTGTAAAGTTTCGTTGCACAATTCGAATAAATGTGGAAGTTATAAACAAAAGCGATATCAACTTTAAAACGCGCTAAATTTTGTTGATGTTTTGCGTATTCAGTTTGTATCGACATATCTCCGGCAGTACAAGAGCTGCACTTCTGATACTTGGTACTTCAGTAGAACATGTGTCTCCGCGACTGCCTGCAAAGTTTCGTTGCACAATTCGAATAAATGTGGAAGTTATAAACAAAAGCGATATCAACTTTAAAACGCGCTAAATTTTGTTGATGTTTTGCGTATTCAGTTTGTATCGACATATCTCCGGCAGTACAAGAGCTGCACTTCTGAAACTTGGTACTTCAGTAGCAAAAGGCCTATTCGAGACTATCTGCAAAGTTTCGTTGCACAATTCGAATAAATGTGGAAGTTATAAACAAAAGCGATATCAACTTTAAAACGCGCTAAATTTTGTTGATGTTTTGCGTATTCAGTTTGTATCGACATATCTCCGGCAGTACAAGAGCTGCACTTCTGAAACTTGGTACTTCAGTAGAAAAGGCTTATTCGAGACTATCTCGAAAGTTTCGTTGCACAATTCGAATAAATGTGGAAGTTATAAACAAAAGCGATATCAACTTTAAAACGCGCTAACTTTTGTTGATGTTTTGCGTATTCAGTTTGTATCGACATATCTCCGGCAGTACAAGAGCTGCACTTCTGAAACGTGGTACTTCAGTAGAAAAGGCCTATTCGAGACTGTCTGGAAAGTTTCGTTGCACAATTCGAATAAATGTGGAAGTTATAAACAAAAGCGATATCAACTTTAAAACGCGCTAAATTTTGTTGATGTTTTGCGTATTCATTTTGTATCGACATATCTCCGGAAGTACAAGAGCTGCACTTCTGAAACTTTGTACTTCAGTAGAAAAGGCCTATTCGAGACTATCTGCAAAGTTTCGTTGCACAATTCGAATAAATGTGGAAGTTATAAACAAAAGCGATATCAACTTTAAAACGCGCTAAATTTTGTTGATGTTTTGCGTATTCAGTTTGTATCGACATATCTCCGGCAGTACAAGAGCTGCACTTCTGAAACTTGGTACTTCAGTAGAAAATGTGTCTCCGCGACTGCCTGCAAAGTTTCGTTGCACAATTCGAATAAATGTGGAAGTTATAAACAAAAGCGATATCAACTTTAAAACGCGCTAAATTTTGTTGATGTTTTGCGTATTCAGTTTGTATCGACATATCTCCGGCAGTACAAGAGCTGCACTTCTGAAACTTAGTACTTCAGTAGTAAAGGCCTATTCGAGACTATCTGCAAAGTTTCGTTGCACAATTCGAATAAATGTGGAAGTTATAAACAAAAGCGATATCAACTTTAAAACGCGCTAAATTTTGTTGATGTTTTGCGTATTCAGTTTGTATCGACATATCTCCGGCAGTACAAGAGCTGCACTTCTGAAACTTGGTACTTCAGTAGAAAATGTGTCTCCGCGACTGTCTGCAAAGTTTCGTTGCACAATTCGAATAAATGTGGAAGTTATAAACAAAAGCGATATCAACTTTAAAACGCGCTAAATTTTGTTGATGTTTTGCGTATTCAGTTTGTATCGACATATCTCCGGCAGTACAAGAGCTGCACTTCTGAAACTTGGTACTTCAGTAGAACCTGTGTCTCCGCGACTGTCTGCAAAGTTTCGTTGCACAATTCGAATAAATGTGGAAGTTATAAACAAAAGCGATATCAACTTAAATACGCGCTAAATTTTGTTGATGTTTTGCGTATTCAGTTTGTATCGACATATCTCCGGCAGTAAATAAGCTGCACTTCTGAAACTTCGTACTTCAGTAGAAAATGTGTCTCCGCGACTCTCTGCAAAGTTTCGTTGCACAATTCGAATAAATGTGGAAGTTATAAACAAAAGCGATATCAACTTTAAAACGCGCTAAATTGTGTTGATGTTTTGCGTATTCAGTTTGTATCGACATATCTCCGGCAGTACAAGAGCTGCACTTCTGAAACTTGGTACTTCAGTAGAAAAGGCTTATTCGAGACTATCTGCAAAGTTTCGTTGCACAATTCGAATAAATGTGGAAGTTATAAACAAAAGCGATATCAACTTTAAAACGCGCTAAATTTTGTTTATGTTTTGCG
This sequence comes from Sepiola atlantica, assembly GCA_963556195.1. Classification (NCBI taxonomy): domain Eukaryota; kingdom Metazoa; phylum Mollusca; class Cephalopoda; order Sepiida; family Sepiolidae; genus Sepiola; species Sepiola atlantica. The sequence continues at coordinate 137,837,632 of OY744528.1, read as the reverse complement.
TATTCAGTTTGTATCGACATATCTCCGGCAGTACAAGAGCTGCACTTCTGATACTTGGTACTTCAGTAGAAAATGTGTCTCCGCGACTGCCTGCAAAGTTTCGTTGCACAATTCGAATAAATGTGGAAGTTATAAACAAAAGCGATATCAACTTTAAAACGCGCTAAATTTTGTTGATGTTTTGCGTATTCAGTTTGTATCGACATATCTCCGGCAGTACAAGAGCTGCACTTCTGAAACTTGGTACTTCAGTAGAAAAGGCCTATTCGAGACTATCTGCAAAGTTTCGTTGCACAATTCGAATAAATGTGGAAGTTATAAACAAAAGCGATATCAACTTTAAAACGCGCTAAATTTTGTTGATGTTTTGCGTATTCAGTTTGTATCGACATATCTCCGGCAGTACAAGAGCGGCACTTCTGAAACTTGGTACTTCAGTAGAACAGGCTTATTCGAGACTATCTGCAAAGTTTCGTTGCACAATTCGAATAAATGTGGAAGTTATAAACAAAAGCGATATCAACTTTAAAACGCGCTTAATTTTGTTGATGTTTTGCGTATTCAGTTTGTATCGACATATCTCCGGCAGTACAAGAGCTGCACTTCTGAAACTTGGTACTTCAGTAGAAAATGTGTCTCCGCGACTGCCTACAAAGTTTCGTTGCACAATTCGAATAAATGTGGAAGTTATAAACAAAAGCGATATCAACTTTAAAACGCGCTAAATTTTGTTGATGTTTTGCGTATTCAGTTTGTATCGACATATCTCCAGCAGTACAAGAGCTGCACTTCTGAAACTTGGTACTTCAGTAGAAAATGTGTCTCCGCTACTGTCTGCAAAGTTTCTATGCACAATTCGAATAAATGTGGAAGTTATAAACAAAAGCGATATCAACTTTAAAACGCGCTAAATTTTGTTGATGTTTTGCGTATTCAGTTTGTATCGACATATCTCCGGCAGTACAAGAGCTGCACTTCTGAAACTTGGTACTTCAGTAGAAAAGGCCTATTCGAGACTGTCGGCAAAGTTTCGTTGCACAATTCGAATAAATGTGGAAGTTATAACCAAAAGCGATATCAACTTTAAAACGCGCTAAATTTTGTTGATGTTTTGCGTATTCAGTTTGTATCGACATATCTCCGGCAGTACAAGAGCTGCACTTCTGAAACTTGGTACTTCAGTAGAAAAGGCTTATTCGAGACTATCTGCAAAGTTTCGTTGCACAATTCGAATAAATGTGGAAGTTATAAACAAAAGCGATATCAACTTTAAAACGCGCTAAATTTTGTTGATGTTTTGCGTATTCAGTTTGTATCGACATATCTCCGGCAGTACAAGAGCTGCACTTCTGAAACTTGGTACTTCAGTAGAAAATGTGTCTCCGCGACTGCCTGCAAAGTTTCGTTGCACAATGCGAATAAATGTGGAAGTTATAAACAAAAGCGATATCAACTTTAAAACGCGCTAAATTTTGTTGATGTTTTGCGTATTCAGTTTGTATCGACATATCTCCGGCAGTACAAGAGCTGCACTTCTGAAACTTAGTACTTCAGTAGTAAAGGCCTATTCGAGACTATCTGCAAAGTTTCGTTGCACAATTCGAATAAATGTGGAAGTTATAAACAAAAGCGATATCAACTTTAAAACGCGCTAAATTTTGTTGATGTTTTGCGTATTCAGTTTGTATCGACATATCTCCGGCAGTACAAGAGCTGCACTTCTGAAACTTGGTACTTCAGTAGAAAATGTGTCTCCGCGACTATCTGCAAAGTTTCGTTGCACAATTCGAATAAATGTGGAAGTTATAAACAAAAGCGATATCAACTTTAAAACGCGCTAAATTTTGTTGATGTTTTGCGTATTCAGTTTGTATCGACATATCTCCGGCAGTAAATAAGCTGCACTTCTGAAACTTGGTACTTCAGTAGAATATGTGTCTCCGCGACTGCCTGCAAAGTTTCGTTGCACAATTCGAATAAATGTGGAAGTTATAAACAAAAGCGATATCAACTTTAAAACCCGCTAAATTTTGTTGATGTTTTGCGTATTCAGTTTGTATCGACATATCTCCGGCAGTACAAGAGCTGCACTTCTGAAACTTGGTACTTCAGTAGAAAAGGCTTATTCGAGACTATCTGCAAAGTTTCGTCGCACAATTCGAATAAATGTGGAAGTTATAAACAAAAGCGATATCAACTTTAAAACGCGCTAAATTTTGTTGATGTTTTGCGTATTCAGTTTGTATCGACATATCTCCGGCAGTAAATAAGCTGCACTTCTGATACTTGGTACTTCAGTAGAACATGTATCTCCGCGACTGCCTGCAAAGGTTCGTTGCACAATTCGAATCAATGTGGAAGTTATAAACAAAAGCGATATCAACTTTAAAACGCGCTAAATTTTGTTGATGTTTTGCGTATTCAGTTTGTATCGACATATCTCCGGCAGTACAAGAGCTGCACTTCTGAAACTTGGGATTTCAGTAGAAAAAGCCTATTCGAGACTATCTGCAAAGTTTCGTTGCACAATTCGAATAAATGTGGAAGTTATAAACAAAAGCGATATCAACTTTAAAACGCGCTAAATTGTGTTGATGTTTTGCGTATTCAGTTTGTATCGACATATCTCCGGCAGTACAAGAGCTGCACTTCTGAAACTTGGTACTTCAGTAGAAAAGGCCTATTCGAGACTGTCGGCAAAGTTTCGTTGCACAATTCGAATAAATGTGGAAGTTATAACCAAAAGCGATATCAACTTTAAAACGCGCTAAATTTTGTTGATGTTTTGCGTATTCAGTTTGTATCGACATATCTCCGGCAGTACAAGAGCTGCACTTCTGAAACTTGGTACTTCAGTAGAAAACGTGTCTCCGCGACTCTCTGCAAAGTTTCGTTGCACAATTCGAATAAATGTGGAAGTTATAAACAAAAGCGATATCAACTTTAAAACGCGCTAAATTTTGTTGATGTTTTGCGTATTCAGTTTGTATCGACATATCTCCGGCAGTACAAGAGCTGCACTTCTGATACTTGGTACTTCAGTAGAAAATGTGTCTCCGCGACTGCCTGCAAAGTTTCGTTGCACAATTCGAATAAATGTGGAAGTTATAAACAAAAGCGATATCAACTTTAAAACGCGCTAAATTTTGTTGATGTTTTGCGTATTCAGTTTGTATCGACATATCTCCGGCAGTACAAGAGCTGCACTTCTGATACTTGGTACTTCAGTAGAACATGTGTCTCCGCGACTGCCTGCAAAGTTTCGTTGCACAATTCGAATAAATGTGGAAGTTATAAACAAAAGCGATATCAACTTTAAAACGCGCTAAATTGTGTTGATGTTTTGCGTATTCAGTTTGTATCGACATATCTCCGGCAGTACAAGAGCTGCACTTCTGAAACTTGGTACTTCAGTAGAAAAGGCTTATTCGAGACTATCTGCAAAGTTTCTATGCACAATTCGAATAAATGTGGAAGTTATAAACAAAAGCGATATCAACTTTAAAACGCGCTAAATTTTGTTGATGTTTTGCGTATTCAGTTTGTATCGACATATCTCCGGCAGTACAAGAGCTGCACTTCTGATACTTGGTACTTCAGTAGAAAATGTGTCTCCGCGACTGCCTGCAAAGTTTCGTTGCACAATTCGAATAAATGTGGAAGTTATAAACAAAAGCGATATCAACTTTAAAACGCGCTAAATTGTGTTGATGTTTTGCGTATTCAGTTTGTATCGACATATCTCCGGCAGTACAAGAGCTGCACTTCTGAAACTTGGTACTTCAGTAGCAAAGGCTTATTCGAGACTATCTGCAAAGTTTCGTTGCACAATTCGAATAAATGTGGAAGTTATAAACAAAAGCGATATCAACTTTAAAACGCGCTAAATTTTGTTGATGTTTTGCGTATTCAGTTTGTATCGACATATCTCCGGCAGTACAAGAGCTGCACTTCTGAAACTTGGTACTTCAGTAGAAAAGGCCTATTCGAGACTGTCGGCAAAGTTTCGTTGCACAATTCGAATAAATTTGGAAGTTATAACCAAAAGCGATATCAACTTTAAAACGCGCTAAATTTTGTTGATGTTTTGCGTATTCAGTTTGTATCGACATATCTCCGGCAGTACAAGAGCTGCACTTCTGAAACTTGGTACTTCAGTAGAAAACGTGTCTCCGCGACTCTTTGCAAAGTTTCGTTGCACAATTCGAATAAATGTGGAAGTTATAAACAAAAGCGATATCAACTTTAAAACGCGCTAAATTTTGTTGATGTTTTGCGTATTCAGTTTGTATCGACATATCTCCGGCAGTACAAGAGCTGCACTTCTGAAACTTAGTACTTCAGTAGTAAAGGCCTATTCGAGACTATCTGCAAAGTTTCGTTGCACAATTCGAATAAATGTGGAAGTTATAAACAAAAGCGATATCAACTTTAAAACGCGCTAAATTTTGTTGATGTTTTGCGTATTCAGTTTGTATCGACATATCTCCGGCAGTACAAGAGCTGCACTTCTGAAACTTGGTACTTCAGTAGAAAATGTGTCTCCGCGACTATCTGCAAAGTTTCGTTGCACAATTCGAATAAATGTGGAAGTTATAAACAAAAGCGATATCAACTTTAAAACGCGCTAAATTTTGTTGATGTTTTGCGTATTCAGTTTGTATCGACATATCTCCGGCAGTAAATAAGCTGCACTTCTGAAACTTGGTACTTCAGTAGAATATGTGTCTCCGCGACTGCCTGCAAAGTTTCGTTGCACAATTCGAATAAATGTGGAAGTTATAAACAAAAGCGATATCAACTTTAAAACCCGCTAAATTTTGTTGATGTTTTGCGTATTCAGTTTGTATCGACATATCTCCGGCAGTACAAGAGCTGCACTTCTGAAACTTGGTACTTCAGTAGAAAAGGCTTATTCGAGACTATCTGCAAAGTTTCGTCGCACAATTCGAATAAATGTGGAAGTTATAAACAAAAGCGATATCAACTTTAAAACGCGCTAAATTTTGTTGATGTTTTGCGTATTCAGTTTGTATCGACATATCTCCGGCAGTAAATAAGCTGCACTTCTGATACTTGGTACTTCAGTAGAACATGTATCTCCGCGACTGCCTGCAAAGGTTCGTTGCACAATTCGAATCAATGTGGAAGTTATAAACAAAAGCGATATCAACTTTAAAACGCGCTAAATTTTGTTGATGTTTTGCGTATTCAGTTTGTATCGACATATCTCCGGCAGTACAAGAGCTGCACTTCTGAAACTTGGGACTTCAGTAGAAAAAGCCTATTCGAGACTATCTGCAAAGTTTCGTTGCACAATTCGAATAAATGTGGAAGTTATAAACAAAAGCGATATCAACTTTAAAACGCGCTAAATTGTGTTGATGTTTTGCGTATTCAGTTTGTATCGACATATCTCCGGCAGTACAAGAGCTGCACTTCTGAAACTTGGTACTTCAGTAGAAAAGGCCTATTCGAGACTGTCGGCAAAGTTTCGTTGCACAATTCGAATAAATGTGGAAGTTATAACCAAAAGCGATATCAACTTTAAAACGCGCTAAATTTTGTTGATGTTTTGCGTATTCAGTTTGTATCGACATATCTCCGGCAGTACAAGAGCTGCACTTCTGAAACTTGGTACTTCAGTAGAAAACGTGTCTCCGCGACTCTCTGCAAAGTTTCGTTGCACAATTCGAATAAATGTGGAAGTTATAAACAAAAGCGATATCAACTTTAAAACGCGCTAAATTTTGTTGATGTTTTGCGTATTCAGTTTGTATCGACATATCTCCGGCAGTACAAGAGCTGCACTTCTGATACTTGGTACTTCAGTAGAAAATGTGTCTCCGCGACTGCCTGCAAAGTTTCGTTGCACAATTCGAATAAATGTGGAAGTTATAAACAAAAGCGATATCAACTTTAAAACGCGCTAAATTTTGTTGATGTTTTGCGTATTCAGTTTGTATCGACATATCTCCGGCAGTACAAGAGCTGCACTTCTGATACTTGGTACTTCAGTAGAACATGTGTCTCCGCGACTGCCTGCAAAGTTTCGTTGCACAATTCGAATAAATGTGGAAGTTATAAACAAAAGCGATATCAACTTTAAAACGCGCTAAATTGTGTTGATGTTTTGCGTATTCAGTTTGTATCGACATATCTCCGGCAGTACAAGAGCTGCACTTCTGAAACTTGGTACTTCAGTAGAAAAGGCTTATTCGAGACTATCTGCAAAGTTTCGTTGCACAATTCGAATAAATGTGGAAGTTATAAACAAAAGCGATATCAACTTTAAAACGCGCTAAATTTTGTTGATGTTTTGCGTATTCAGTTTGTATCGACATATCTCCGGCAGTACAAGAGCTGCACTTCTGATACTTGGTACTTCAGTAGAAAATGTGTCTCCGCGACTGCCTGCAAAGTTTCGTTGCACAATTCGAATAAATGTGGAAGTTATAAACAAAAGCGATATCAACTTTAAAACGCGCTAAATTGTGTTGATGTTTTGCGTATTCAGTTTGTATCGACATATCTCCGGCAGTACAAGAGCTGCACTTCTGAAACTTGGTACTTCAGTAGCAAAGGCTTATTCGAGACTATCTGCAAAGTTTCGTTGCACAATTCGAATAAATGTGGAAGTTATAAACAAAAGCGATATCAACTTTAAAACGCGCTAAATTTTGTTGATGTTTTGCGTATTCAGTTTGTATCGACATATCTCCGGCAGTACAAGAGCTGCACTTCTGAAACTTGGTACTTCAGTAGAAAAGGCCTATTCGAGACTGTCGGCAAAGTTTCGTTGCACAATTCGAATAAATGTGGAAGTTATAACCAAAAGCGATATCAACTTTAAAACGCGCTAAATTTTGTTGATGTTTTGCGTATTCAGTTTGTATCGACATATCTCCGGCAGTACAAGAGCTGCACTTCTGAAACTTGGTACTTCAGTAGAAAACGTGTCTCCGCGACTCTTTGCAAAGTTTCGTTGCACAATTCGAATAAATGTGGAAGTTATAAACAAAAGCGATATCAACTTTAAAACGCGCTAAATTTTGTTGATGTTTTGCGTATTCAGTTTGTATCGACATATCTCCAGCAGTACAAGAGCTGCACTTCTGATACTAGGTACTTCAGTAGAAAATGTGTCTCCGCGACTGCCTGCAAAGTTTCGTTGCACAATTCGAATAAATGTGGAAGTTATAAACAAAAGCGATATCAACTTTAAAACGCGCTAAATTTTGTTGATGTTTTGCGTATTCAGTTTGTATCGACATATCTCCGGCAGTACAAGAGCTGCACTTCTGATACTTGGTACTTCAGTAGAACATGTGTCTCCGCGACTGCCTGCAAAGTTTCGTTGCACAATTCGAATAAATGTGGAAGTTATAAACAAAAGCGATATCAACTTTAAAACGCGCTAAATTTTGTTGATGTTTTGCGTATTCAGTTTGTATCGACATATCTCCGGCAGTACAAGAGCTGCACTTCTGAAACTTGGTACTTCAGTAGAAAACGTGTCTCCGCGACTCTCTGCAAAGTTTCGTTGCACAATTCGAATAAATGTGGAAGTTATAAACAAAAGCGATATCAACTTTAAAACGCGCTAAATTTTGTTGATGTTTTGCGTATTCAGTTTGTATCGACATATCTCCGGCAGTACAAGAGCTGCACTTCTGAAACTTGGTACTTCAGTAGAAAATGTGTCTCCGCGACTGCCTGCAAAGTTTCGTTGCACAATTCGAATAAATGTGGAAGTTATAAACAAAAGCGATATCAACTTTAAAACGCGCTAAATTTTGTTGATGTTTTGCGTATTCAGTTTGTATCGACATATCTCCGGCAGTACAAGAGCTGCACTTCTGAAACTTGGTACTTCAGTAGAAAAGGCCTATTCGAGACTATCTGCAAAGTTTCGTTGCACAATTCGAATAAATGTGGAAGTTATAAACAAAAGCGATATCAACTTTAAAACGCGCTAAATTTTGTTGATGTTTTGCGTATTCAGTTTGTATCGACATATCTCCGGCAGTACAAGAGCGGCACTTCTGAAACTTGGTACTTCAGTGGAACAGGCTTATTCGAGACTATCTGCAAAGTTTCGTTGCACAATTCGAATAAATGTGGAAGTTATAAACAAAAGCGATATCAACTTTAAAACGCGCTAAATTTTGTTGATGTTTTGCGTATTCAGTTTGTATCGACATATCTCCGGCAGTACAAGAGCTGCACTTCTGAAACTTGGTACTTCAGTAGAAAATGTGTCTCCGCGACTGCCTACAAAGTTTCGTTGCACAATTCGAATAAATGTGGAAGTTATAAACAAAAGCGATATCAACTTTAAAACGCGCTAAATTTTGTTGATGTTTTGCGTATTCAGTTTGTATCGACATATCTCCAGCAGTACAAGAGCTGCACTTCTGAAACTTGGTACTTCAGTAGAAAACGTGTCTCCGCTACTGTCTGCAAAGTTTCTATGCACAATTCGAATAAATGTGGAAGTTATAAACAAAAGCGATATCAACTTTAAAACGCGCTAAATTTTGTTGATGTTTTGCGTATTCAGTTTGTATCGACATATCTCCGGCAGTACAAGAGCTGCACTTCTGAAACTTGGTACTTCAGTAGAAAAGGCCTATTCGAGACTGTCGGCAAAGTTTCGTTGCACAATTCGAATAAATGTGGAAGTTATAACCAAAAGCGATATCAACTTTAAAACGCGCTAAATTTTGTTGATGTTTTGCGTATTCAGTTTGTATCGACATATCTCCGGCAGTACAAGAGCTGCACTTCTGAAACTTGGTACTTCAGTAGAAAAGGCTTATTCGAGACTATCTGCAAAGTTTCGTTGCACAATTCGAATAAATGTGGAAGTTATAAACAAAAGCGATATCAACTTTAAAACGCGCTAAATTTTGTTGATGTTTTGCGTATTCAGTTTGTATCGACATATCTCCGGCAGTACAAGAGCTGCACTTCTGAAACTTGGTACTTCAGTAGAAAATGTGTCTCCGCGACTGCCTGCAAAGTTTCGTTGCACAATGCGAATAAATGTGGAAGTTATAACCAAAAGCGATATCAACTTTAAAACGCGCTAAATTTTGTTGATGTTTTGCGTATTCAGTTTGTATCGACATATCTCCGGCAGTACAAGAGCTGCACTTCTGAAACTTAGTACTTCAGTAGTAAAGGCCTATTCGAGACTATCTGCAAAGTTTCGTTGCACAATTCGAATAAATGTGGAAGTTATAAACAAAAGCGATATCAACTTTAAAACGCGCTAAATTTTGTTGATGTTTTGCGTATTCAGTTTGTATCGACATATCTCCGGCAGTACAAGAGCTGCACTTCTGAAACTTGGTACTTCAGTAGAAAATGTGTCTCCGCGACTATCTGCAAAGTTTTGTTGCACAATTCGAATAAATGTGGAAGTTATAAACAAAAGCGATATCAACTTTAAAACGCGCTAAATTTTGTTGATGTTTTGCGTATTCAGTTTGTATCGACATATCTCCGGCAGTACAAGAGCTGCACTTCTGAAACTTGGTACTTCAGTAGAACATGTGTCTCCGCGACTGTCTGCAAAGTTTCGTTGCACAATTCGAATAAATGTGGAAGTTATAAACAAAAGCGATATCAACTTAAATACGCGCTAAATTTTGTTGATGTTTTGCGTATTCAGTTTGTATCGACATATCTCCGGCAGTAAATAAGCTGCACTTCTGAAACTTGGTACTTCAGTAGAATATGTGTCTCCGCGACTGCCTGCAAAGTTTCGTTGCACAATTCGAATAAATGTGGAAGTTATAAACAAAAGCGATATCAACTTTAAAACGCGCTAAATTTTGTTGATGTTTTGCGTATTCAGTTTGTATCGACATATCTCCGGCAGTACAAGAGCTGCACTTCTGAAACTTGGTACTTCAGTAGAAAAGGCTTATTCGAGACTATCTGCAAAGTTTCGTTGCACAATTCGAATAAATGTGGAAGTTATAAACAAAAGCGATATCAACTTTAAAACGCGCTAAATTTTGTTGATGTTTTGCGTATTCAGTTTGTATCGACATATCTCCGGCAGTACAAGAGCTGCACTTCTGATACTTGGTACTTCAGTAGAACATGTGTCTCCGCGACTGCCTGCAAAGTTTCGTTGCACAATTCGAATCAATGTGGAAGTTATAAACAAAAGCGATATCAACTTTAAAACGCGCTAAATTTTGTTGATGTTTTGCGTATTCAGTTTGTATCGACATATCTCCGGCAGTACAAGAGCTGCACTTCTGAAACTTGGTACTTCAGTAGAAAAGGCCTATTCGAGACTATCTGCAAAGTTTCGTTGCACAATTCGAATAAATGTGGAAGTTATAAACAAAAGCGATATCAACTTTAAAACGCGCTAAATTTTGTTGATGTTTTGCTTATTCAGTTTGTATCGACATATCTCCGGCAGTACAAGAGCGGCACTTCTGAAACTTGGTACTTCAGTAGCAAAAGGCTTATTCGAGACTATCTGCAAAGTTTCGTTGCACAATTCGAATAAATGTGGAAGTTATAAACAAAAGCGATATCAACTTTAAAACGCGCTTAATTTTGTTGATGTTTTGCGTATTCAGTTTGTATCGACATATCTCCGGCAGTACAAGAGCGGCACTTCTGAAACTTGGTACTTCAGTGGAACAGGCTTATTCGAGACTATCTGCAAAGTTTCGTTGCACAATTCGAATAAATGTGGAAGTTATAAACAAAAGCGATATCAACTTTAAAACGCGCTAAATTTTGTTGATGTTTTGCGTATTCAGTTTGTATCGACATATCTCCGGCAGTACAAGAGCTGCACTTCTGAAACTTGGTACTTCAGTAGAAAATGTGTCTCCGCGACTGCCTACAAAGTTTCGTTGCACAATTCGAATAAATGTGGAAGTTATAAACAAAAGCGATATCAACTTTAAAACGCGCTAAATTTTGTTGATGTTTTGCGTATTCAGTTTGTATCGACATATCTCCAGCAGTACAAGAGCTGCACTTCTGAAACTTGGTACTTCAGTAGAAAACGTGTCTCCGCTACTGTCTGCAAAGTTTCTATGCACAATTCGAATAAATGTGGAAGTTATAAACAAAAGCGATATCAACTTTAAAACGCGCTAAATTTTGTTGATGTTTTGCGTATTCAGTTTGTATCGACATATCTCCGGCAGTACAAGAGCTGCACTTCTGAAACTTGGTACTTCAGTAGAAAAGGCCTATTCGAGACTGTCGGCAAAGTTTCGTTGCACAATTCGAATAAATGTGGAAGTTATAACCAAAAGCGATATCAACTTTAAAACGCGCTAAATTTTGTTGATGTTTTGCGTATTCAGTTTGTATCGACATATCTCCGGCAGTACAAGAGCTGCACTTCTGAAACTTGGTACTTCAGTAGAAAAGGCTTATTTGAGACTATCTGCAAAGTTTCGTTGCACAATTCGAATAAATGTGGAAGTTATAAACAAAAGCGATATCAACTTTAAAACGCGCTAAATTTTGTTGATGTTTTGCGTATTCAGTTTGTATCGACATATCTCCGGCAGTACAAGAGCTGCACTTCTGAAACTTGGTACTTCAGTAGAAAATGTGTCTCCGCGACTGCCTGCAAAGTTTCGTTGCACAATGCGAATAAATGTGGAAGTTATAACCAAAAGCGATATCAACTTTAAAACGCGCTAAATTTTGTTGATGTTTTGCGTATTCAGTTTGTATCGACATATCTCCGGCAGTACAAGAGCTGCACTTCTGAAACTTAGTACTTCAGTAGTAAAGGCCTATTCGAGACTATCTGCAAAGTTTCGTTGCACAATTCGAATAAATGTGGAAGTTATAAACAAAAGCGATATCAACTTTAAAACGCGCTAAATTTTGTTGATGTTTTGCGTATTCAGTTTGTATCGACATATCTCCGGCAGTACAAGAGCTGCACTTCTGAAACTTGGTACTTCAGTAGAAAATGTGTCTCCGCGACTATCTGCAAAGTTTTGTTGCACAATTCGAATAAATGTGGAAGTTATAAACAAAAGCGATATCAACTTTAAAACGCGCTAAATTTTGTTGATGTTTTGCGTATTCAGTTTGTATCGACATATCTCCGGCAGTACAAGAGCTGCACTTCTGAAACTTGGTACTTCAGTAGAACATGTGTCTCCGCGACTGTCTGCAAAGTTTCGTTGCACAATTCGAATAAATGTGGAAGTTATAAACAAAAGCGACATCAACTTAAATACGCGCTAAATTTTGTTGATGTTTTGCGTATTCAGTTTGTATCGACATATCTCCGGCAGTAAATAAGCTGCACTTCTGAAACTTGGTACTTCAGTAGAATATGTGTCTCCGCGACTGCCTGCAAAGTTTCGTTGCACAATTCGAATAAATGTGGAAGTTATAAACAAAAGCGATATCAACTTTAAACCCGCTAAATTTTGTTGATGTTTTGCGTATTCAGTTTGTATCGACATATCTCCGGCAGTACAAGAGCTGCACTTCTGAAACTTGGTACTTCAGTAGAAAATGTGTCTCCGCGACTGCCTGCAAAGTTTCGTTGCACAATTCGAATAAATGTGGAAGTTATAACCAAAAGCGAAATCAACTTTAAAACGCGCTAAATTTTGTTGATGTTTTGCGTATTCAGTTTGTATCGACATATCTCCGGCAGTACAAGAGCTGCACTTCTGAAACTTGGTACTTCAGTAGAAAAGGCTTATTCGAGACTATCTGCAAAGTTTCGTTGCACAATTCGAATAAATGTGGAAGTTATAAACAAAAGCGATATCAACTTTAAAACGCGCTAAATTTTGTTGATGTTTTGCGTATTCAGTTTGTATCGACATATCTCCGGCAGTACAAGAGCTGCACTTCTGATACTTGGTACTTCAGTAGAACATGTGTCTCCGCGACTGCCTGCAAAGTTTCGTTGCACAATTCGAATCAATGTGGAAGTTATAAACAAAAGCGATATCAACTTTAAAACGCGCTAAATTTTGTTGATGTTTTGCGTATTCAGTTTGTATCGACATATCTCCGGCAGTACAAGAGCTGCACTTCTGAAACTTGGTACTTCAGTAGAAAAGGCCTATTCGAGACTATCTGCAAAGTTTCGTTGCACAATTCGAATAAATGTGGAAGTTATAAACAAAAGCGATATCAACTTTAAAACGCGCTAAATTTTGTTGATGTTTTGCTTATTCAGTTTGTATCGACATATCTCCGGCAGTACAAGAGCGGCACTTCTGAAACTTGGTACTTCAGTAGCAAAAGGCTTATTCGAGACTATCTGCAAAGTTTCGTTGCACAATTCGAATAAATGTGGAAGTTATAAACAAAAGCGATATCAACTTTAAAACGCGCTTAATTTTGTTGATGTTTTGCGTATTCAGTTTGTATCGACATATCTCCGGCAGTACAAGAGCTGCACTTCTGAAACTTGGTACTTCAGTTGAAAATGTGTCTCCGCGACTGCCTACAAAGTTTCGTTGCACAATTCGAATAAATGTGGAAGTTATAAACAAAAGCGATATCAACTTTAAAACGCGCTAAATTTTGTTGATGTTTTGCGTATTCAGTTTGTATCGACATATCTCCGGCAGTACAAGAGCTGCACTTCTGAAACTTGGTACTTCAGTAGAAAACGTGTCTCCGCTACTCTCTGCAAAGTTTCGTTGCACAATTCGAATAAATGTGGAAGTTATAAACAAAAGCGATATCAACTTTAAAACGCGCTAAATTTTGTTGATGTTTTGCGTATTCAGTTTGTATCGACATATCTCCGGCAGTACAAGAGCTGCACTTCTGAAACTTGGTACTTCAGTAGAAAAGGCCTATTCGAGACTGTCGGCAAAGTTTCGTTGCACAATTCGAATAAATGTGGAAGTTATAACCAACAGCGATATCAACTTTAAAACGCGCTAAATTTTGTTGATGTTTTGCGTATTCAGTTTGTATCGACATATCTCCGGCAGTACAAGAGCTGCACTTCTGATACTTAGTACTTCAGTAGAAAATGTGTCTCCGCGACTGCCTGCAAAGTTTCGTTGCACAATTCGAATAAATGTGGAAGTTATAAACAAAAGCGATATCAACTTTAAAACGCGCTAAATTTTGTTGATGTTTTGCGTATTCAGTTTGTATCGACATATCTCCGGCAGTACAAGAGCTGCACTTCTGAAACTTAGTACTTCAGTAGTAAAGGCCTATTCGAGACTATCTGCAAAGTTTCGTTGCACAATTCGAATAAATGTGGAAGTTATAAACAAAAGCGATATCAACTTTAAAACGCGCTAAATTTTGTTGATGTTTTGCGTATTCAGTTTGTATCGACATATCTCCGGCAGTACAAGAGCTGCACTTCTGAAACTTGGTACTTCAGTAGAAAATGTGTCTCCGCGACTATCTGCAAAGTTTCGTTGCACAATTCGAATAAATGTGGAAGTTATAAACAAAAGCGATATCAACTTTAAAACGCGCTAAATTTTGTTGATGTTTTGCGTATTCAGTTTGTATCGACATATCTCCGGCAGTACAAGAGCTGCACTTCTGAAACTTGGTACTTCAGTAGTACATGTGTCTCCGCGACTGTCTGCAAAGTTTCGTTGCACAATTCGAATAAATGTGGAAGTTATAAACAAAAGCGATATCAACTTTAAAACGCGCTAAATTTTGTTGATGTTTTGCGTATTCAGTTTGTATCGACATATCTCCGGCAGTACAAGAGCTGCACTTCTGAAACTTGGTACTTCAGTAGAAAAGGCGTATTCGAGACTATCTGCAAAGTTTCGTTGCACAATTCGAATAAATGTGGAAGTTATAAACAAAAGCGATATCAACTTTAAAACGCGCTAAATTTTGTTGATGTTTTGCGTATTCAGTTTGTATCGACATATCTCCGGCAGTACAAGAGCTGCACTTCTGATACTTGGTACTTCAGTAGAACATGTGTCTCCGCGACTGCCTGCAAAGTTTCGTTGCACAATTCGAATAAATGTGGAAGTTATAAACAAAAGCGATATCAACTTTAAAACGCGCTAAATTTTGTTGATGTTTTGCGTATTCAGTTTGTATCGACATATCTCCGGCAGTACAAGAGCTGCACTGCTTAAACTTGGTACTTCAGTAGAAAAGGCCTATTCGAGACTATCTGCAAAGTTTCGTTGCACAATTCGAATAAATGTGGAAGTTATAAACAAAAGCGATATCAACTTTAAAACGCGCTAAATTTTGTTGATGTTTTGCGTATTCAGTTTGTATCGACATATCTCCGGCAGTACAAGAGCTGCACTTCTGAAACTTGGTACTTCAGTAGAAAATGTGTCTCCGCGACTCTCTGCAAAGTTTCGTTGCACAATTCGAATAAATGTGGAAGTTATAAACAAAAGCGATATCAACTTTAAAACGCGCTAAATTTTGTTGATGTTTTGCGTATTCAGTTTGTATCGACATATCTCCGGCAGTACAAGAGCTGCTGCACTTCTGAACCTTGGTACTTCAGTAGAAAATGTGTCTCCGCGACTGCCTGCAAAGTTTCGTTGCACAATTCGAATAAATGTGGAAGCTATAAACAAAAGCGATATCAACTTTAAAACGCGCTAAATTTTGTTGATGTTTTGCGTATTCAGTTTGTATCGACATACCTCCGGCAGTACAAGAGCTGCACTTCTGAAACTTAGTACTTCAGTAGTAAAGGCCTATTCAAGACTATCTGCAAAGTTTCGTTGCACAATTCGAATAAATGTGGAAGTTATAAACAAAAGCGATATCAACTTTAAAACGCGCTAAATTTTGTTGATGTTTTGCGTATTCAGTTTGTATCGACATATCTCCGGCAGTACAAGAGCTGCACTTCTGAAACTTGGTACTTCAGTAGAAAAGGCTTATTCGAGACTATCTGCAAAGTTTCGTTGCACAATTCGAATAAATGTGGAAGTTATAAACAAAAGCGATATCAACTTTAAAACGCGCTAAATTTTGTTGATGTTTTGCGTATTCAGTTTGTATCGACATATCTCCGGCAGTACAAGAGCTGCACTTCTGATACTTGGTACTTCAGTAGAACATATGTCTCCGCGACTGCCTGCAAAGTTTCGTTGCACAATTCGAATCAATGTGGAAGTTATAAACAAAAGCGATATCAACTTTAAAACGCGCTAAATTTTGTTGATGTTTTGCGTATTCAGTTTGTATCGACATATCTCCGGCAGTACAAGAGCTGCACTTCTGAAACTTGGTACTTCAGTAGAAAAGGCCTATTCGAGACTATCTGCAAAGTTTCGTTGCACAATTCGAATAAATGTGGAAGTTATAAACAAAAGCGATATCAACTTTAAAACGCGCTAAATTGTGTTGATGTTTTGCGTATTCAGTTTGTATCGACATATCTCCGGCAGTACAAGAGCTGCACTTCTGAAACTTGGTACTTCAGTAGAAAAGGCTTATTCGAGACTATCTGCAAAGTTTCGTTGCACAATTCGAATAAATGTGGAAGTTATAAACAAAAGCGATATCAACTTTAAAACGCGCTAAATTTTGTTGATGTTTTGCGTATTCAGTTTGTATCGACATATCTCCGGCAGTACAAGAGCTGCACTTCTGAAACTTGGTACTTCAGTAGAAAACGTGTCTCCGCGACTCTCTGCAAAGTTTCGTTGCACAATTCGAATAAATGTGGAAGTTATAAACAAAAGCGATATAAACTTTAAAACGCGCTAAATTTTGTTGATGTTTTGCGTATTCAGTTTGTATCGACATATCTCCGGCAGTACAAGAGCTGCACTTCTGAAACTTGGTACTTCAGTAGAAAAGGCCTATTCGAGACTATCTGCAAAGTTTCGTTGCACAATTCGAATAAATGTGGAAGTTATAAACAAAAGCGATATCAACTTTAAAACGCGCTAAATTTTGTTGATGTTTTGCGTATTCAGTTTGTATCGACATATCTCCGGCAGTACAAGAGCGGCACTTCTGAAACTTGGTACTTCTATAGAAAAGGCTTATTCGAGACTATCTGCAAAGTTTCGTTGCACAATTCGAATAAATGTGGAAGTTATAAACAAAAGCGATATCAACTTTAAAACGCGCTTAATTTTGTTGATGTTTTGCGTATTCAGTTTGTATCGACATATCTCCGGCAGTACAAGAGCTGCACTTCTGAAACTTGGTACTTCAGTAGAAAACGTGTCTCCGCGACTGCCTACAAAGTTTCGTTGCACAATTCGAATAAATGTGGAAGTTATAAACAAAAGCGATATCAACTTTAAAACGCGCTAAATTGTGTTGATGTTTTGCGTATTCAGTTTGTATCGACATATCTCCAGCAGTACAAGAGCTGCACTTCTGAAACTTGGTACTTCAGTAGAAAACGTGTCTCCGCTACTGTCTGCAAAGTTTCGTTGCACAATTCGAATAAATGTGGAAGTTATAAACAAAAGCGATATCAACTTTAAAACGCGCTAAATTTTGTTGATGTTTTGCGTATTCAGTTTGTATCGACATATCTCCGGCAGTACAAGAGCTGCACTTCTGAAACTTGGTACTTCAGTAGAAAAGGCCTATTCGAGACTGTCGGCAAAGTTTCGTTGCACAATTCGAATAAATGTGGAAGTTATAACCAAAAGCGATATCAACTTTAAAACGCGCTAAATTTTGTTGATGTTTTGCGTATTCAGTTTGTATCGACATATCTCCGGCAGTACAAGAGCTGCACTTCTGAAACTTGGTACTTCAGTAGAAAAGGCTTATTCGAGACTATCTGCAAAGTTTCGTTGCACAATTCGATTAAATGTGGAAGTTATAAACAAAAGCGATATCAACTTTAAAACGCGCTAAATTTTGTTGATGTTTTGCGTATTCAGTTTGTATCGACATATCTCCGGCAGTACAAGAGCTGCACTTCTGAAACTTAGTACTTCAGTAGAACATGTGTCTCCGCGACTGCCTGCAAAGTTTCGTTGCACAATTCGAATAAATGTGGAAGTTATAAACAAAAGCGATATCAACTTTAAAACGCGCTAAATTTTGTTGATGTTTTGCGTATTCAGTTTGTATCGACATATCTCCGGCAGTACAAGAGCTGCACTTCTGAAACTTAGTACTTCAGTAGTAAAGGCCTATTCGAGACTATCTGCAAAGTTTCGTTGCACAATTCGAATAAATGTGGAAGTCATAAACAAAAGCGATATCAACTTTAAAACGCGCTAAATTTTGTTGATGTTTTGCGTATTCAGTTTGTATCGACATATCTCCGGCAGTACAAGAGCTGCACTTCTGAAACCTGGTACTTAAGTAGAAAATGTGTCTCCGCGACTATCTGCAAAGTTTCGTTGCACAATTCGAATAAATGTGGAAGTTATAAACAAAAGCGATATCAACTTTAAAACGCGCTAAATTTTGTTGATGTTTTGCGTATTCAGTTTGTATCGACATATCTCCGGCAGTACAAGAGCTGCACTTCTGAAACTTGGTACTTCAGTAGAACATGTGTCTCCGCGACTGTCTGCAAAGTTTCGTTGCACAATTCGAATAAATGTGGAAGTTATAAACAAAAGCGATATCAACTTAAACACGCGCTAAATTTTGTTGATGTTTTGCGTATTCAGTTTGTATCGACATATCTCCGACAGTAAATAAGCTGCACTTCTGAAACTTGGTACTTCAGTAGAATATGTGTCTCCGCGACTGCCTGCAAAGTTTCGTTGCACAATTCAAATAAATGTGGAAGTTATAAACAAAAGCGATATCAACTTTAAAACCCGCTAAATTTTGTTGATGTTTTGCGTATTCAGTTTGTATCGACATATCTCCGGCAGTACAAGAGCTGCACTTCTGAAACTTGGTACTTCAGTAGAAAATGTGTCTCCGCGACTGCCTGCAAAGTTTCGTTGCACAATTCGAATAAATGTGGAAGTTATAACCAAAAGCGAAATCAACTTTAAAACGCGCTAAATTTTGTTGATGTTTTGCGTATTCAGTTTGTATCGACATATCTCCGGCAGTACAAGAGCTGCACTTCTGAAACTTACTACTTCAGTAGAAAAGGCTTATTCGAGACTATCTGCAAAGTTTCGTTGCACAATTCGAATAAATGTGGAAGTTATAAACAAAAGCGATATCAACTTTAAAACGCGCTAAATTTTGTTGATGTTTTGCGTATTCAGTTTGTATCGACATATCTCCGGCAGTACAAGAGCTGCACTTCTGATACTTAGTACTTCAGTAGAACATCTGTCTCCGCGACTGCCTGCAAAGGTTCGTTGCACAATTCGAATCAATGTGGAAGTTATAAACAAAAGCGATATCAACTTTAAAACGCGCTAAATTGTGTTGATGTTTTGCGTATTCAGTTTGTATCGACATATCTCCGGCAGTACAAGAGCTGCACTTCTGAAACTTGGTACTTCAGTAGCAAAGGCTTATTCGAGACTATCTGCAAAGTTTCGTTGCACAATTCGAATAAATGTGGAAGTTATAAACAAAAGCGATATCAACTTTAAAACACGCTAAATTTTGTTGATGTTTTGCGTATTCAGTTTGTATCGACATATCTCCGGCAGTACAAGAGCTGCACTTCTGAAACTTGGTACTTCAGTAGAAAAGGCCTATTCGAGACTGTCGGCAAAGTTTCGTTGCACAATTCGAATAAATGTGGAAGTTATAACCAAAAGCGATATCAACTTTAAAACGCGCTAAATTTTGTTGATGTTTTGCGTATTCAGTTTGTATCGACATATCTCCGGCAGTACAAGAGCTGCACTTCTGAAACTTGGTACTTCAGTAGAAAAGGCTTATTCGAGACTATCTGCAAAGTTTCGTTGCACAATTCGAATAAATGTGGAAGTTATAAACAAAAGCGATATCAACTTTAAAACGCGCTAAATTTTGTTGAGGTTTTGCGTATTCAGTTTGTATCGACATATCTCCGGCAGTACAAGAGCTGCACTTCTGATACTTGGTACTTCAGTAGAAAATGTGTCTCCGCGACTGCCTGCAAAGTTTCGTTGCACAATTCGAATAAATGTGGAAGTTATAAACAAAAGCGATATCAACTTTAAAACGCGCTAAATTTTGTTGATGTTTTGCGTATTCAGTTTGTATCGACATATCTCCGGCAGTACAAGAGCTGCACTTCTGAAACTTGGTACTTCAGTAGAAAAGGCCTATTCGAGACTATCTGCAAAGTTTCGTTGCACAATTCGAATAAATGTGGAAGTTATAACCAAAAGCGATATCAACTTTAAAACGCGCTAAATTTTGTTGATGTTTTGCGTATTCAGTTTGTATCAACATATCTCCGGCAGTACAAGAGCTGCACTTCTGAAACTTGGTACTTCAGTAGAAAAGGCTTATTCGAGACTATCTGCAAAGTTTCGTTGCACAATTCGAATAAATGTGGAAGTTATAAACAAAAGCGATATCAACTTTAAAACGCGCTAAATTTTGTTGATGTTTTGCGTATTCAGTTTGTATCGACATATCTCCGGCAGTACAAGAGCTGCACTTCTGAAACTTGGTACTTCAGTAGAAAATGTGTCTCCGCGACTGCCTGCAAAGTTTCGTTGCACAATTCGAATAAATGTGGAAGTTATAAACCAAAGCGATATCAACTTTAAAACCCGCTAAATTTTGTTGATGTTTTGCGTATTCAGTTTGTATCGACATATCTCCGGCAGTACAAGAGCTGCACTTCTGAAACTTGGTACTTCAGTAGAAAAGGCCTATTCGAGACTATCTGCAAAGTTTCGTTGCACAATTCGAATAAATGTGGAAGTTATAAACAAAAACGATATCAACTTTAAAACGCGCTAAATTGTGTTGATGTTTTGCGTATTCAGTTTGTATCGACATATCTCCGGCAGTACAAGAGCTGCACTTCTGAAACTTGGTACTTCAGTAGCAAAGGCTTATTCGAGACTATCTGCAAAGTTTCGTTGCACAATTCGAATAAATGTGGAAGTTATAAACAAAAGCGATATCAACTTTAAAACACGCTAAATTTTGTTGATGTTTTGCGTATTCAGTTTGTATCGACATATCTCCGGCAGTACAAGAGCTGCACTTCTGAAACTTGGTACTTCAGTAGAAAAGGCTTATTCGAGACTATCTGCAAAGTTTCGTTGCACAATTCGAATAAATGTGGAAGTTATAAACAAAAGCGATATCAACTTTAAAACGCGCTAAATTTTGTTGATGTTTTGCGTATTCAGTTTGTATCGACATATCTCCGGCAGTACAAGAGCTGCACTTCTGATACTTGGTACTTCAGTAGAAAATGTGTCTCCGCGACTGCCTGCAAAGTTTCGTTGCACAATTCGAATAAATGTGGAAGTTATAAACAAAAGCGATATCAACTTTAAAACGCGCTAAATTTTGTTGATGTTTTGCGTATTCAGTTTGTATCGACATATCTCCGGCAGTACAAGAGCTGCACTTCTGAAAATTAGTACTTCAGTAGTAAAGGCCTATTCGAGACTATCTGCAAAGTTTCGTTGCACAATTCGAATAAATGTGGAAGTTATAAACAAAAGCGATATCAACTTTTAAACGCGCTAAATTTTGTTGATGTTTTGCGTATTCAGTAGGTATCGACATATCTCCGGCAGTAAATAAACTGCACTTCTGAAACTTGGTACTTCAGTAGAATATGTGTCTCCGCGACTGCCTGCAAAGTTTCGTTGCACAATTCGAATAAATGTGGAAGTTATAAACAAAAGCGATATCAACTTTAAAACCCGCTAAATTTTGTTGATGTTTTGCGTATTCAGTTTGTATCGACATATCTCCGGCAGTACAAGAGCTGCACTTCTGAAACTTGGTACTTCAGTAGAACATGTGTCTCCGCAACTGCCTGCAAAGTTTCGTTGCACAATTCGAATAAATGTGGAAGTTATAACCAAAAGCGAAATCAACTTTAAAACGCGCTAAATTTTGTTGATGTTTTGCGTATTCAGTTTGTATCGACATATCTCCGGCAGTACAAGAGCTGCACTTCTGAAACTTGGTACTTCAGTAGAAAAGGCCTATTCGAGACTGTCGGCAAAGTTTCGTTGCACAATTCGAATAAATGTGGAAGTTATAACCAAAAGCGATATCAACTTTAAAACGCGCTAAATTTTGTTGATGTTTTGCGTATTCAGTTTGTATCGACATATCTCCGGCAGTACAAGAGCTGCACTTCTGAAACTTGGTACTTCAGTAGAAAAGGCTTATTCGAGACTATCTGCAAAGTTTCGTTGCACAATTCGATTAAATGTGGAAGTTATAAACAAAAGCGATATCAACTTTAAAACGCGCTAAATTTTGTTGATGTTTTGCGTATTCAGTTTGTATCGACATATCTCCGGCAGTACAAGAGCTGCACTTCTGAAACTTAGTACTTCAGTAGAACATGTGTCTCCGCGACTGCCTGCAAAGTTTCGTTGCACAATTCGAATAAATGTGGAAGTTATAAACAAAAGCGATATCAACTTTAAAACGCGCTAAATTTTGTTGATGTTTTGCGTATTCAGTTTGTATCGACATATCTCCGGCAGTACAAGAGCTGCACTTCTGAAACTTAGTACTTCAGTAGTAAAGGCCTATTCGAGACTATCTGCAAAGTTTCGTTGCACAATTCGAATAAATGTGGAAGTCATAAACAAAAGCGATATCAACTTTAAAACGCGCTAAATTTTGTTGATGTTTTGCGTATTCAGTTTGTATCGACATATCTCCGGCAGTACAAGAGCTGCACTTCTGAAACCTGGTACTTAAGTAGAAAATGTGTCTCCGCGACTATCTGCAAAGTTTCGTTGCACAATTCGAATAAATGTGGAAGTTATAAACAAAAGCGATATCAACTTTAAAACGCGCTAAATTTTGTTGATGTTTTGCGTATTCAGTTTGTATCGACATATCTCCGGCAGTACAAGAGCTGCACTTCTGAAACTTGGTACTTCAGTAGAACATGTGTCTCCGCGACTGTCTGCAAAGTTTCGTTGCACAATTCGAATAAATGTGGAAGTTATAAACAAAAGCGATATCAACTTAAACACGCGCTAAATTTTGTTGATGTTTTGCGTATTCAGTTTGTATCGACATATCTCCGACAGTAAATAAGCTGCACTTCTGAAACTTGGTACTTCAGTAGAATATGTGTCTCCGCGACTGCCTGCAAAGTTTCGTTGCACAATTCAAATAAATGTGGAAGTTATAAACAAAAGCGATATCAACTTTAAAACCCGCTAAATTTTGTTGATGTTTTGCGTATTCAGTTTGTATCGACATATCTCCGGCAGTACAAGAGCTGCACTTCTGAAACTTGGTACTTCAGTAGAAAATGTGTCTCCGCGACTGCCTGCAAAGTTTCGTTGCACAATTCGAATAAATGTGGAAGTTATAACCAAAAGCGAAATCAACTTTAAAACGCGCTAAATTTTGTTGATGTTTTGCGTATTCAGTTTGTATCGACATATCTCCGGCAGTACAAGAGCTGCACTTCTGAAACTTACTACTTCAGTAGAAAAGGCTTATTCGAGACTATCTGCAAAGTTTCGTTGCACAATTCGAATAAATGTGGAAGTTATAAACAAAAGCGATATCAACTTTAAAACGCGCTAAATTTTGTTGATGTTTTGCGTATTCAGTTTGTATCGACATATCTCCGGCAGTACAAGAGCTGCACTTCTGATACTTAGTACTTCAGTAGAACATCTGTCTCCGCGACTGCCTGCAAAGGTTCGTTGCACAATTCGAATCAATGTGGAAGTTATAAACAAAAGCGATATCAACTTTAAAACGCGCTAAATTGTGTTGATGTTTTGCGTATTCAGTTTGTATCGACATATCTCCGGCAGTACAAGAGCTGCACTTCTGAAACTTGGTACTTCAGTAGCAAAGGCTTATTCGAGACTATCTGCAAAGTTTCGTTGCACAATTCGAATAAATGTGGAAGTTATAAACAAAAGCGATATCAACTTTAAAACACGCTAAATTTTGTTGATGTTTTGCGTATTCAGTTTGTATCGACATATCTCCGGCAGTACAAGAGCTGCACTTCTGAAACTTGGTACTTCAGTAGCAAAGGCCTATTCGAGACTGTCGGCAAAGTTTCGTTGCACAATTCGAATAAATGTGGAAGTTATAACCAAAAGCGATATCAACTTTAAAACGCGCTAAATTTTGTTGATGTTTTGCGTATTCAGTTTGTATCGACATATCTCCGGCAGTACAAGAGCTGCACTTCTGAAACTTGGTACTTCAGTAGAAAAGGCTTATTCGAGACTATCTGCAAAGTTTCGTTGCACAATTCGAATAAATGTGGAAGTTATAAACAAAAGCGATATCAACTTTAAAACGCGCTAAATTTTGTTGAGGTTTTGCGTATTCAGTTTGTATCGACATATCTCCGGCAGTACAAGAGCTGCACTTCTGATACTTGGTACTTCAGTAGAAAATGTGTCTCCGCGACTGCCTGCAAAGTTTCGTTGCACAATTCGAATAAATGTGGAAGTTATAAACAAAAGCGATATCAACTTTAAAACGCGCTAAATTTTGTTGATGTTTTGCGTATTCAGTTTGTATCGACATATCTCCGGCAGTACAAGAGCTGCACTTCTGAAACTTGGTACTTCAGTAGAAAAGGCCTATTCGAGACTATCTGCAAAGTTTCGTTGCACAATTCGAATAAATGTGGAAGTTATAACCAAAAGCGATATCAACTTTAAAACGCGCTAAATTTTGTTGATGTTTTGCGTATTCAGTTTGTATCGACATATCTCCGGCAGTACAAGAGCTGCACTTCTGAAACTTGGTACTTCAGTAGAAAAGGCTTATTCGAGACTATCTGCAAAGTTTCGTTGCACAATTCGAATAAATGTGGAAGTTATAAACAAAAGCGATATCAACTTTAAAACGCGCTAAATTTTGTTGATGTTTTGCGTATTCAGTTTGTATCGACATATCTCCGGCAGTACAAGAGCTGCACTTCTGAAACTTGGTACTTCAGTAGAAAATGTGTCTCCGCGACTGCCTGCAAAGTTTCGTTGCACAATTCGAATAAATGTGGAAGTTATAAACCAAAGCGATATCAACTTTAAAACCCGCTAAATTTTGTTGATGTTTTGCGTATTCAGTTTGTATCGACATATCTCCGGCAGTACAAGAGCTGCACTTCTGAAACTTGGTACTTCAGTAGAAAAGGCCTATTCGAGACTATCTGCAAAGTTTCGTTGCACAATTCGAATAAATGTGGAAGTTATAAACAAAAACGATATCAACTTTAAAACGCGCTAAATTGTGTTGATGTTTTGCGTATTCAGTTTGTATCGACATATCTCCGGCAGTACAAGAGCTGCACTTCTGAAACTTGGTACTTCAGTAGCAAAGGCTTATTCGAGACTATCTGCAAAGTTTCGTTGCACAATTCGAATAAATGTGGAAGTTATAAACAAAAGCGATATCAACTTTAAAACACGCTAAATTTTGTTGATGTTTTGCGTATTCAGTTTGTATCGACATATCTCCGGCAGTACAAGAGCTGCACTTCTGAAACTTGGTACTTCAGTAGAAAAGGCTTATTCGAGACTATCTGCAAAGTTTCGTTGCACAATTCGAATAAATGTGGAAGTTATAAACAAAAGCGATATCAACTTTAAAACGCGCTAAATTTTGTTGATGTTTTGCGTATTCAGTTTGTATCGACATATCTCCGGCAGTACAAGAGCTGCACTTCTGATACTTGGTACTTCAGTAGAAAATGTGTCTCCGCGACTGCCTGCAAAGTTTCGTTGCACAATTCGAATAAATGTGGAAGTTATAAACAAAAGCGATATCAACTTTAAAACGCGCTAAATTTTGTTGATGTTTTGCGTATTCAGTTTGTATCGACATATCTCCGGCAGTACAAGAGCTGCACTTCTGAAAATTAGTACTTCAGTAGTAAAGGCCTATTCGAGACTATCTGCAAAGTTTCGTTGCACAATTCGAATAAATGTGGAAGTTATAAACAAAAGCGATATCAACTTTTAAACGCGCTAAATTTTGTTGATGTTTTGCGTATTCAGTAGGTATCGACATATCTCCGGCAGTAAATAAACTGCACTTCTGAAACTTGGTACTTCAGTAGAATATGTGTCTCCGCGACTGCCTGCAAAGTTTCGTTGCACAATTCGAATAAATGTGGAAGTTATAAACAAAAGCGATATCAACTTTAAAACCCGCTAAATTTTGTTGATGTTTTGCGTATTCAGTTTGTATCGACATATCTCCGGCAGTACAAGAGCTGCACTTCTGAAACTTGGTACTTCAGTAGAACATGTGTCTCCGCAACTGCCTGCAAAGTTTCGTTGCACAATTCGAATAAATGTGGAAGTTATAACCAAAAGCGAAATCAACTTTAAAACGCGCTAAATTTTGTTGATGTTTTGCGTATTCAGTTTGTATCGACATATCTCCGGCAGTACAAGAGCTGCACTTCTGAAACTTGGTACTTCAGTAGAAAAGGCTTATTCGAGACTATCTGCAAAGTTTCGTTGCACAATTCGAATAAATGTGGAAGTTATAAACAAAAGCGATATCAACTTTAAAACGCGCTAAATTTTGTTGATGTTTTGCGTATTCAGTTTGTATCGACATATCTCCGGCAGTACAAGAGCTGCACTTCTGATACTTGGTACTTCAGTAGAAAATGTGTCTCCGCGACTGCCTGCAAAGTTTCGTTGCACAATTCGAATAAATGTGGAAGTTATAAACAAAAGCGATATCAACTTTAAAACGCGCTAAATTTTGTTGATGTTTTGCGTATTCAGTTTGTATCGACATATCTCCGGCAGTACAAGAGCTGCACTTCTGAAACTTGGTACTTCAGTAGAAAAGGCCTATTCGAGACTATCTGCAAAGTTTCGTTGCACAATTCGAATAAATGTGGAAGTTATAACCAAAAGCGATATCAACTTTAAAACGCGCTAAATTTTGTTGATGTTTTGCGTATTCAGTTTGTATCGACATATCTCCGGCAGTACAAGAGCTGCACTTCTGAAACTTGGTACTTCAGTAGAAAAGGCTTATTCGAGACTATCTGCAAAGTTTCGTTGCACAATTCGAATAAATGTGGAAGTTATAAACAAAAGCGATATCAACTTTAAAACGCGCTAAATTTTGTTGATGTTTTGCGTATTCAGTTTGTATCGACATATCTCCGGCAGTACAAGCGCTGCACTTCTGAAACTTGGTACTTAAGTAGAAAATGTGTCTCCGCGACTGCCTGCAAAGTTTCGTTGCACAATTCGAATAAATGTGGAAGTTATAAACAAAAGCGATATCAACTTTAAAACGCGCTAAATTTTGTTGATGTTTTGCGTATTCAGTTTGTATCGACATATCTCCGGCAGTACAAGAGCTGCACTTCTGAAACTTAGTACTTCAGTAGTAAAGGCCTATTCGAGACTATCTGCAAAGTTTCGTTGCACAATTCGAATAAATGTGGAAGTTATAAACAAAAGCGATATCAACTTTAAAACGCGCTAAATTTTGTTGATGTTTTGCGTATTCAGTTTGTATCGACATATCTCCGGCAGTACAAGAGCTGCACTTCTGAAACTTGGTACTTCAGTAGAAAATGTGTCTCCGCGACTCTCTGCAAAGTTTCGTTGCACAATTCGAATAAATGTGGAAGTTATAAACAAAAGCGATATCAACTTTAAAACGCGCTAAATTTTGTTGATGTTTTGCGTATTCAGTTTGTATCGACATATCTCCGGCAGTACAAGAGCTGCACTTCTGAAACTTGGTACTTCAGTAGTACATGTGTCTCCGCGACTGTCTGCAAAGTTTCGTTGCACAATTCGAATAAATGTGGAAGTTATAAACAAAAGCGATATCAACTTAAATACCCGCTTATTTTGTTGATGTTTTGCGTATTCAGTTTGTATCGACATATCTCCGGCAGTAAATAAGCTGCACTTCTGAAACTTGGTACTTCAGTAGAATATGTGTCTCCGCGACTGCCTGCAAAGTTTCGTTGCACAATTCGAATAAATGTGGAAGTTATAAACAAAAGCGATATCAACTTTAAAACCCGCTAAATTTTGTTGATGTTTTGCGTATTCAGTTTGTATCGACATATCTCCGGCAGTACAAGAGCTGCACTTCTGAAACTTGGTACTTCAGTAGAAAATGTGTCTCCGCGACTGCCTGCAAAGTTTCGTTGCACAATTCGAATAAATGTGGAAGTTATAACCAAAAGCGAAATCAACTTTAAAACGCGCTAAATTTTGTTGATGTTTTGCGTATTCAGTTTGTATCGACATATCTCCGGCAGTACAAGAGCTGCACTTCTGAAACTTGGTACTTCAGTAGAAAAGGCTTATTCGAGACTATCTGCAAAGTTTCGTTGCACAATTCGAATAAATGTGGAAGTTATAAACAAAAGCGATATCAACTTTAAAACGCGCTAAATTTTGTTGATGTTTTGCGTATTCAGTTTGTATCGACATATCTCCGGCAGTACAAGAGCTGCACTTCTGATACTTGGTACTTCAGTAGAACATGTGTCTCCGCGACTGCCTGCAAAGTTTCGTTGCACAATTCCGATCGATGTGGAAGTTATAAACAAAAGCGATATCAACTTTAAAACGCGCTAAATTTTGTTGATGTTTTGCGTATTCAGTTTGTATCGACATATTTCCGGCAGTACAAGAGCTGCACTTCTGAAACTTGGTACTTCAGTAGAAAAGGCCTATTCGAGACTATCTGCAAAGTTTCGTTGCACAATTCGAATAAATGTGGAAGTTATAAACAAAAGCGATATCAACTTTAAAACGCGCTAAATTTTGTTGATGTTTTGCGTATTCAGGTTTTATCGACATATCTCCGGCAGTACAAGAGCTGCACTTCTGAAACTTGGTACTTCAGTAGAAAACGTGTCTCCGCGACTCTCTGCAAAGTATCGTTGCACAATTCGAATAAATGTGGAAGTTATAAACAAAAGCGATATCAACTTTAAAACGCGCTAAATTTTGTTGATGTTTTGCGTATTCAGTTTGTATCGACATATCTCCGGCAGTACAAGAGCTGCACTTCTGATACTTGGTACTTCAGTAGAAAATGTGTCTCCGCGACTGCCTGCAAAGTTTCGTTGCACAATTCGAATAAATGTGGAAGTTATAAACAAAAGCGATATCAACTTTAAAACGCGCTAAATTTTGTTGATGTTTTGCGTATTCAGTTTGTATCGACATATCTCCGGCAGTACAAGAGCTGCACTTCTGAAACTTGGTACTTCAGTAGAAAAGGCCTATTCGAGACTATCTGCAAAGTTTCGTTGCACAATTCGAATAAATGTGGAAGTTATAAACAAAAGCGATATCAACTTTAAAACGCGCTAAATTTTGTTGATGTTTTGCGTATTCAGTTTGTATCGACATATCTCCGGCAGTACAAGAGCTGCACTTCTGAAACTTGGTACTTCAGTAGAAAAGGCTTATTCGAGACTATCTGCAAAGTTTCGTTGCACAATTCGAATAAATGTGGAAGTTATAAACAAAAGCGATATCAACTTAAAAACGCGCTTAATTTTGTGGATGTTTTTCGTATTCAGTTTGTATCGACATATCTCCGGCAGTACAAGAGCTGCACTTCTGAAACTTGGTACTTCAGTTGAAAATGTGTCTCCGCGACTGCCTACAAAGTTTCGTTGCACAATTCGAATAAATGTGGAAGTTATAAACAAAAGCGATATCAACTTTAAAACGCGCTAAATTTTGTTGATGTTTTGCGTATTCAGTTTGTATCGACATATCTCCGGCAGTACAAGAGCTGCACTTCTGAAACTTGGTACTTCAGTAGAAAACGTGTCTCCGCTACTCTCTGCAAAGTTTCGTTGCACAATTCGAATAAATGTGGAAGTTATAAACAAAAGCGATATCAACTTTAAAACGCGCTAAATTTTGTTGATGTTTTGCGTATTCAGTTTGTATCGACATATCTCCGGCAGTACAAGAGCTGCACTTCTGAAACTTTGTACTTCAGTCACAAGGCCTATTCGAGACTGTCGGCAAAGTTTCGTTGCACAATTCGAATAAATGTGGAAGTTATAAACAAAAGCGATATCAACTTTAAAACGCGCTAAATTTTGTTGATGTTTTGCGTATTCAGTTTGTATCGACATATCTCCGGCAGTACAAGAGCTGCACTTCTGAAACTTGGTACTTCAGTAGAAAAGGCTTATTCGAGACTATCTGCAAAGTTTCGTTGCACAATTCGAATAAATGTGGAAGTTATAAACAAAAGCGATATCAACTTTAAAACGCGCTAAATTTTGTTGATGTTTTGCGTATTCAGTTTGTATCGACATATCTCCGGCAGTACAAGAGCTGCACTTCTGAAACTTGGTACTTCAGTAGAAAATGTGTCTCCGCGACTGCCTGCAAAGTTTCGTTGCACAATTCGAATAAATGTGGAAGTTATAAACAAAAGCGATATCAACTTTAAAACGCGCTAAATTTTGTTGATGTTTTGCGTATTCAGTTTGTATCGACATATCTCCGGCAGTACAAGAGCTGCACTTCTGAAACTTAGTACTTCAGTAGTAAAGGCCTATTCGAGACTATCTGCAAAGTTTCGTTGCACAATTCGAATAAATGTGGAAGTTATAAACAAAAGCGATATCAACTTTAAAACGCGCTAAATTTTGTTGATGTTTTGCGTATTCAGTTTGTATCGACATATCTCCGGCAGTACAAGAGCTGCACTTCTGAAACTTGGTACTTCAGTAGAAAATGTGTCTCCGCGACTCTCTGCAAAGTTTCGTTGCACAATTCGAATAAATGTGGAAGTTATAAACAAAAGCGATATCAACTTTAAAACGCGCTAAATTTTGTTGATGTTTTGCGTATTCAGTTTGTATCGACATATCTCCGGCAGTACAAGAGCTGCACTTCTGAAACTTGGTACTTCACTAGTACATGTGTCTCCGCGACTGTCTGCAAAGTTTCGTTGCACAATTCGAATAAATGTGGAAGTTATAAACAAAAGCGATATCAACTTAAATACGCGCTTATTTTGTTGATGTTTTGCGTATTCAGTTTGTATCGACATATCTCCGGCAGTAAATAAGCTGCACTTCTGAAACTTGGTACTTCAGTAGAAAATGTGTCTCCGCGACTGCCTGCAAAGTTTCGTTGCACAATTCGAATAAATGTGGAAGTTATAAACAAAAGCGGTATCAACTTTAAAACCCGCTAAATTTTGTTGATGTTTTGCGTATTCAGTTTGTATCGACATATCTCCGGCAGTACAAGAGCTGCACTTCTGAAACTTGGTACTTCAGTAGAAAATGTGTCTCCGCGACTGCCTGCAAAGTTTCGTTGCACAATTCGAATAAATGTGGAAGTTATAACCAAAAGCGAAAT
Organism: Sepiola atlantica; assembly: GCA_963556195.1. Lineage (NCBI taxonomy): Eukaryota > Metazoa > Mollusca > Cephalopoda > Sepiida > Sepiolidae > Sepiola > Sepiola atlantica. Next base: position 137,806,235 of record OY744528.1, on the reverse strand, counting down.
CAACTTTAAAACGCGCTAAATTTTGTTGATGTTTTGCGTATTCAGTTTGTATCGACATATCTCCGGCAGTACAAGAGCTGCACTTCTGAAACTTGGTACTTCAGTAGAAAAGGCTTATTCGAGACTATCTGCAAAGTTTCGTTGCACAATTCGAATAAATGTGGAAGTTATAAACAAAAGCGATATCAACTTTAAAACGCGCTAAATTTTGTTGATGTTTTGCGTATTCAGTTTGTATCGACATATCTCCGGCAGTACAAGAGCTGCACTTCTTATACTTGGTACTTCAGTAGAACATGTGTCTCCGCGACTGCCTGCAAAGTTTAGTTGCACAATTCCGATCGATGTGGAAGTTATAAACAAAAGCGATATCAACTTTAAAACGCGCTAAATTTTGTTGATGTTTTGCGTATTCAGTTTGTATCGACATATTTCCGGCAGTACAAGAGCTGCACTTCTGAAACTTAGTACTTCAGTAGAAAAGGCCTATTCGAGACTATCTGCAAAGTTTCGTTGCACAATTCGAATAAATGTGGAAGTTATAAACAAAAGCGATATCAACTTTAAAACGCGCTTAATTGTGTTGATGTTTTGCGTATTCAGTTTGTATCGACATATCTCCGGCAGTACAAGAGCTGCACTTCTGAAACTTGGTACTTCAGTAGAAAAGGCTTATTCGAGACTATCTGCAAAGTTTCGTTGCACAATTCGAATCAATGTGGAAGTTATAAACAAAAGCGATATCAACTTTAAAACGCGCTAAATTTTGTTGATGTTTTGCGTATTCAGGTTGTATCGACATATCTCCGGCAGTACAAGAGCTGCACTTCTGAAACTTGGTACTTCAGTAGAAAACGTGTCTCCGCGACTCTCTGCAAAGTTTCGTTGCACAATTCGAATAAATGTGGAAGTTATAAACAAAAGCGATATCAACTTTAAAACGCGCTAAATTTTGTTGATGTTTTGCGTATTCAGTTTGTATCGACATATCTCCGGCAGTACATAGGCTGCACTTCTGATACTTGGTACTTCAGTAGAAAATGTGTCTCCGCGACTGCCTGCAAAGTTTCGTTGCACAATTCGAATAAATGTGGAAGTTATAAACAAAAGCGATATCAACTTTAAAACGCGCTAAATTTTGTTGATGTTTTGCGTATTCAGTTTGTATCGACATATCTCCGGCAGTACAAGAGCTGCACTTCTGAAACTTGGTACTTCAGTAGAAAAGGCCTATTCGAGACTATCTGCAAAGTTTCGTTGCACAATTCGAATAAATGTGGAAGTTATAAACAAAAGCGATATCAACTTTAAAACGCGCTAAATTTTGTTGATGTTTTGCGTATTCAGTTTGTATCGACATATCTCCGGCAGTACAAGAGCGGCACTTCTGAAACTTGGTACTTCAGTAGAAAAGGCTTATTCGAGACTATCTGCAAAGTTTCGTTGCACAATTCGAATAAATGTGGAAGTTATAAACAAAAGCGATATCTACTTAAAAACGCGCTTAATTTTGTGGATGTTTTTCGTATTCAGTTTGTATCGACATATCTCCGGCAGTACAAGAGCTGCACTTCTGAAACTTGGTACTTCAGTTGAAAATGTGTCTCCGCGACTGTCTACAAAGTTTCGTTGCACAATTCGAATAAATGTGGAAGTTATAAACAAAAGCGATATCAACTTTAAAACGCGCTAAATTTTGTTGATGTTTTGCGTATTCAGTTTGTATCGACATATCTCCGGCAGTACAAGAGCTGCACTTCTGAAACTTGGTACTTCAGTAGAAAACGTGTCTCCGCTACTCTCTGCAAAGTTTCGTTGCACAATTCGAATAAATGTGGAAGTTATAAACAAAAGCGATATCAACGTTAAAACGCGCTAAATTTTGTTGATGTTTTGCGTATTCAGTTTGTATCGACATATCTCCGGCAGTACAAGAGCTGCACTTCTGATACTTGGTACTTCAGTAGAAAAGGCCTATTCGAGACTATCTGCAAAGTTTCGTTGCACAATTCGAATAAATGTGGAAGTTATAAACAAAAGCGATATCAACTTTAAAACGCGCTAAATTTTGTTGATGTTTTGCGTATTCAGTTTGTATCGACATATCTCCGGCAGTACAAGAGCTGCACTTCTGAAACTTGGTACTTCAGTAGAAAAGGCCTATTCGAGACTGTCGGCAAAGTTTCGTTGCACAATTCGAATAAATGTGGAAGTTATAACAAAAAGCGATATCAACTTTAAAACGCGCTAAATTTTGTTGATGTTTTGCGTATTCAGTTTGTATCGACATATCTCCGGCAGTACAAGAGCTGCACTTCTGAAACTTGATAACATTTGATCTCTATATGAGATATATAGATATTTCAATCTATATACTACTAAAAGTCTATGGGTCTTGTATGTTTGCAATCAGCTTTCAGCTTTCCGGTTTTCAACATCCGGTTGCGCATGCGTAAATAGCATCGTCTTCCAATCTGTTATTCCAATTCCGTTGAACTCTTATTATTAACGAACGCATGAAATTTTTCATTCTGGAAATGTTTATATCGCTTTAAATATAAAACAATTACATTTAATTTCATCAAATAGTTTTTTTGTTTTCTCCACGGCTAAAAACATTCAACGGCAGGACTTTGTAAAGTCTGTCGCAGTTTCAAAAAAGCTCCACCCTTTTAAAAAACAAAAACAAACAAACAAAACAACAACAATCATTATTAATATCAATAGCGGCGGTGAACGAAACCACCTCCCACTTTTCCTCTCACAGATTTCACCACTCCTACTCCCTCTGTTTTCGTTACGTACGCGAGACAGCCGGTTGTACCCCCTTCCTTCCTCAAATCGCCCTTTTATTATTCCGTACTTTCAACTAACAATTTCATTTAAAAGATTATATATAAAAATTTGAATTTAACTATAATAAGTATTATGGTACCTGTTCAGTGCATATTTACCTATAAGTATGGCCAACCACTTATAATTCAGTAACTATAATTTAAAAAAAAAACAATTATAATAAACAGAACGACGCATAGAAATCTATCTATATTCTTTTTTCAACAATTACATTTAATTTCATCAAATAGTTTTTTTGTTTTCTCCACAAGTGTCACGCACATACATGAATTCCATAGCTAATATAACAAACTGACCCAACGGGTCACGGGTGGTCTAGTATTCTATTAAAGTTCTCCTTTACCTGTCAAATGTTGAGTTAGTAAATAAGTCAAGAACATTAAATGTGTGTGTGTTTAAAAAAATCAACTTCAATGATTATAACTTTAGTTAGATCATAAGGAGACAACAAGCATTGATTGTATTATATAAATATAAAAATTAAATATTCCAAATCAGTAAATACTGCAAGTTAAATTTATCTCAATGATTAGAATTTTCTTTGAGTCCAACAGAGCTCATATATTATAACTGAGTAGAGTACAAAATTCATGAAATAATCAACATTTTGTAGTCAATTCAGAGGCTAAAGCATTGTTATGGAAACTAAAAATTGATAAATCATAGAAATTACAATTCCTGGAACACCAAGATTTACATTAAAGAACCACAAACAAGACTTCAACAAAAAACCCTCTATTAGATTAATTGGCCCATCTAGATATGACATAGGTTTTGTAAGTAAAAATATATTAGATAGGATGAACTGGCCCCTGTCCTCACCAAATGCCTAGCTGAATCTTGCTTCCCCAATAGCTGGAAAATTGCCTCCGTAGTACCAGTCTACAAGAATTCTGGGAATAGAACCGATCCTCAGAACTACCGCCCAATCAGTCTACACCCGATCTTTGCTAAAATCTTTGAATCCTTAATCAATCTAGCGATAGTACGACACTTAGTTCATGCTAAACTTCTTTCTGACCGCCAGTATGGATTTAGATAAGCACGATCTACTGCAGACATCCTAACGGTCATCTCTGAACGCATGTATCATACACTCGACAAGGCAGGAGAAGCTAGGGCAGTAGCGCTTGATATATCCAAGGCCTTCGACAACGTATGTCATGAAGGGCTTCTCCTGAAAATACACTCATACGGTATTACTGGGCAATTACTTAATATAATTATATGCTTCTTAACCAAAAGAAAAGTCCAGGTTGTCCTCGATAGCAGTTCATCTAAACAACATAACATAAATGCTGGTGTATCCCAGGGATCTATCCTTTGACCTTTGTTGTTCCTGATCTATATAAACGATCTCCCTGATGATATAGAGTCTGACATTGGGTTATTTGCTGACGACACCACGCTTTACTCTCGCCATGTTGGCAAAACAGACGCGATCATATCCGAGGCAATGACTGAATCCTTAGAAAATGACCTCCAGGCTGTAGTGGATTGGGGTCATAAATGGTTGGTAACTTTTAATGCCGCAAAGACAAAGCTCCTTTCCTTTAATAACTACAAGAAACCTCTCCAACCACCGATTGTCATGGCAAATAACACCCTACCTGAGAGTTCATCATTCAAACTCCTCGGCCTAACCTTCACAGGTAACATGAATTGAAACAAATACATTGAAGACATTGCCAAGGCTGCTGCAAAGAAGGTTGGCTCTCTCTACCGTGCTAGTAAACTCCTCACACCTGACATTATCCTGTATCTCTACAAAGCCACCATCCGCCCATGCATGGAGTATTGTTGCCACATCTGGGCTGGTGCATCATCTACTACTCTCTCCCTCCTTGACAAGGTCCAAAAAAGAGTCGCCAACCTAATAGGTCCCTCACTGTCAACCAAGCTCCAGTCCCTGTCCCATCGCCGCAATGTAGCATCCTTGTGCTTGTTTTTCAAATACTTCAATGGATTATGCTCCGATGAATTGGCTACTCTGGTGACCCCTCGACGTAAATTCACTAGACCAACTCGACAATCCACTAAATCCCATCCATTCACTGTGGAGGTCCCCAGATGCCGGAAAGCCTTCTACTCCAATAGCTTCTTTCCTTGTACTGCTGGCCTCTGGAACTCCCTCCCTTCCCCCTGTTTCCCCGACAGTACTGACATGCAGAAATTTGAAATTAATGTAAACAGACATCTCGCTGCGCAGATCCCAATTTAGGTTGACCCCCCCAACCTTCTCCCCTTTTCTTTCTTCTCAGTAGGCCCTTACGTCTACAGTGGCGGCCTGCTTTAAAAAAGGTTTTTAAAAGGATAATGTCAACAATCAGAAAGAAAATTAAATATCCTTTTTGGCCTTTTTAAAATCAAGTCGCGGAATGGTTCAGAAATATAAACTTTAATAAATAAGGTTAAATTCTTGGCTTTGACATTGATTCATATTACTGATCAATTTCACCAATCCTATTAAAATGGCTAGAAAATTCTCAGATATTAAACCAACAGAAATAGGTCTAATATTACTAGCTAGGAAATTCTGTATACACTTTGATAATAAGTATTTGACTAGAAAAAAACACGTCCGCCCATTTTAATATTTTAGTAGGATTAACGGACAGCGTAGGTAACAGACTTGGTTCAACTATTATTACTAAATGAGATTCAAAAGCATTGCCAGGCGCTTGAGAGAGGCTTATATTTTTATTAATTTTATACGTGCATAAAAGTAATCACTATTTACAACAATAGCTACTAATAGAATATATGAAAACAAAAACTACGAAAAAATTACATAAACTTTTTAACTAATGATCAAGAAGGAGTTAACTTTTCAGACGTTAGCAATACACATTTGAACTACCAAACAAAACCCTGTGTTACGTGCACATAAACTAAAACGTTCGCGGTCAATTTTAAACTCTATTGTGTCCAACATTTCTACAGAATCTCTAGAATTTCATCAAATAAGCAAATATATGATAAGAACTCTGATTTTTACAATACTGGACAGAAAAATTCAGATTACACTGAAAAAAAAAGTTTCTACAATAAGAAAAACTACCCCTCCAGTAAAAACAATAATATGATCAGGAATTACCCATAACATGACGATGGCTAAAAACTAAGCGTAAAGTAAGTAATCATATAAAAAAATGAAGCTGCGGTGCACAAATCGAGAGATGAAAATGCGGTAGATACCAAGAGATGAAGATGTGGTGGCAGATACCAAGAGATGAAGATGTGGTGGCAGATACCAAGAGATGAAGATGTGGTGGCAGATACCAAGAGATGAAGATGCGCTGGCAGATACCAAGAGATGAAGATGTGTGGCGGAGAGCAAGAGATGAAGATGCTGCGGCAAATACCTAGAGATGAAGATGCGGTGGCAGATAGCAAGAGATGAAGATGCGGTGACAGATAGCAAGAGATGAAGATGCGGTGGCAGATGGCAAGAGATGAAGATGCAGCGACAGATACCAAGAGATGAAGCTGCTGTGGCAGATACCAAGAGACGAAGCTGCTGCGGCAGATAGCAAGAGATGAAGATACGTTGGCAGATAGCAAGAAATGAAGATGTGGCGGCAGATAGCAAGAGATGAAGATGCTGTGGAAAATACCTAGAGATGAAGATGCGGTGGCAGATAGCAAGAGATGAAGATGCGGCGGCAGATACCAAAAGATGAAGATGCGGCGGCAGATACCAAGAGATGAAGATGATGTGGAAGATACCAAGAGATGAAGATGCTGTGGCAGATAGCAAGAGATGAAGATGCGGTGGCAGATACCAAAAGATGAAGATGCGGCGGCAGATACCAAGAGATGAAGATGATGTGGCAGATAGCAAGAGATGAAGATGCGGTGGCAGATGGCAAGACATGAAGATGCTGTAGCAGATACCAAGAGATGAAGATGCTGTGGCAGATGGCAAGAGATGAAGATGCGGTGGCAGATACCAAAAGATGAAGATGCGGCGGCAGATACCAAGAGATGAAGATGCTGTGGCAGATACCAAGAGATGAAGATGCTGCGGCAGATGGCAAGAGATGAAGATGCTGTAGCAGATAGCAAGAGATGAAGATGCGGCGGCAGATGGCAAGAGATGAAGATGCTGTAGCAGATAGCAAGAGATGAAGATGCGGCGACAGATACCAAGAGATGAAGATGATGTGGCAGATTGCAAGAGATGAAGATGCGGTGGCATATAGCAAGAGATGAAGATGCGGTGGCAGATACCAAAAGATAAAGATGCGGCGTCAGATGGCAAGAGATGAAGATGCTGTAGCAGATAGCAAGAGATGAAGATGCTGTAGCAGATAGCAAGAGATGAAGATGCTGTAGCAGATAGCAAGAGATGAAGATGCTGTGGCAAATACCTAGAGATGAAGATGCGGTGGCAGATAGCAAGAGATGAAGATGCGGTGGCAGATAGCAAGAGATGAAGATGCGGCGGCAGATACCAAGAGATAAAGATGCGGCGACAGATGACAAAAGATGAAGCTGCGGCGGCAAGTACCAACAGATGAAGATGCAGTGGCAGATGCCAAAAGATGAAGCTACACGGGGCAGATACTAAGAGATGAAGCTGCGGCAGCAGATTCTTATTGGTACTACTCCAGAGAATGCTCCTAATTTCCGTGACTGCTCGACCGCAGCAATCGGGCAGGTAGCGGAAGCGCCGAGAGCTGCCGAGTCGAAAACGAGGCTGGCGAGACAAAAACGAGGCTGTATAAACAAAACCGAAAATCGTGAAAATGGAAAGTTGGCAGACGACAATATAAGATGATGAATACGGAAAGAAAAAATGCACATATTTTCATAAAAACTGAAAGAAATGAACAAACCATAGCTGAAGAACTATAAATAAACTTTTGTTTTATTATTGTTTTAGGAGCAAAATTAACTATTTTTTAGTTTTTTTTTAACAATTAGGCAAGTTTTTGTTATATATTTTTTATCGTTTCCTTCCACATCCTCTCGACGTGGTTGGTGCAAGCACCCGTTGTCACTGTGGTTCACCGTAAGGTGCTGATACCACTCCTCTCCTAACCTGTTATACGCCCTCCAACAATCGGATACTACCGTGTGATTCCAGGTACGACGTACTGGTTGATTATTGGAAGGGTTAGGGTTTCGGCATTCCTGTTAGGCACTGTCACCAGGAAATCCTCCTTCTCAGAGGGGTCGTATCCCCCGAAGACCCAGACAAGCGGCTGAAGAACACGTCCAAGATTGTTTTTACGGCGGTTAAATAGAGACTCGTCTATTTCCACCGTATGCCCTGGGCCTCCGAGTCGTCGAGGGTTGCGTGACAGATGTTCCATGCAGACCTCCCGCAGAAAATTCTTCCAGTCCACTTGTGTGATTGGAGACAGTACACCGCATTCCTTGCGTAGGTTCTTCCCTGTTGCGATATCCTGGGACCACAGGTAGATCAGTTTCAATATGGTTGATATTTCCATCTTGGATCGCTAAAAAGAATGTCCCTACTGCTGGAAATTCATTTTGCGTTTTGCTTAGCGATTCCTTCCAATTATTATCGGCTGCTTGCTATAAACTGCTTTGCAGCAACCTGATTGGTCAGGGTTTTTTTTCAGTTTTGTTCACAGCCTCGTTTTCGACTTGGCAGCTCTCGGGCGCTTCCGCGACCTGCCCGATCGCTGCGGCCGCATTCTCTGGAGTAGTACCTTCTTATCGATTAAGCTGCGGCAGCATATGCCAAAAGATGAAGCTACAGCGGCAGATCCTTAAATATAAAGCTACGGCGGCAGATGCTTAGAAATGAAGCTACGGCGGCAGATGCTAAAAAATCAAGCTGTGCAGGCAGATGTCAAATGATGAAGCTGCAGCAGCAGATGCTAAAAGATGAAGCTGCGCGTCATATGCCAAAAGATGAAGCTGCGGCGGCAGATGCCAAAAGATGCAGCTGCGGCGGCAGATGCCAAAAGATGAATTTACAGCAACAGATGCCAAAAGATGAAGCTGCGGTGGAAGATGCTAAAAGATGAAGCTGCTGTGGCAGATGCCAAAAGATGAATTTACAGCGGCAGATGCCTAAAGATGAAGCTGCGCGTCATATGCCAAAAGATGAAGCTGCGGCGGCAGATGCCAAAAGATGAATTTACAGCAACAGATGCCAAAAGATGAAGCTGCGGTGGAAGATGCTAAAAGATGAAGCTGCTGTGGCAGATGCCAAAAGATGAATTTACAGCAACAGATGCCAAAAGATGAAGCTGCGGTGGAAGATGCTAAAAGATGAAGCTGCTGTGGCAGATGCCAAAAGATGAATTTACAGCGGCAGATGCCAAAAGATGAAGCTGCGCGTCATATGCCAAAAGATGAAGCTGCGGCGGCAGATGCCAAAAGATGAATTTACAGCAACAGATGCCAAAAGATGAATCTGCGGTGGAAGATGCTAAAAGATGAAGCTGCTGTGGCAGATGCCAAAAGATGAATTTACAGCGGCAGATGCTAAAAGATGAAGCTGCGCGTCATATGCCAAAAGATGAAGCTGCGGCGGCAGATGCCAAAAGATGAATTTACAGCGGCAGATGCCAAAAGATGAAGCTGCGATGGCAGATGCTTAAAGATGAAGCTGCGGCGGCAGATATCAAAAGATGAAGCGGCGGCAGCAAATGCTAAAAGATGAAGCTGCGGCATGAGATGGCAAAAGATTAAACTTGGGCTGCAGATGTGAAAAGATGAAGCTGTGGTGGCAGATGTGAAAAGATGAAGCTGTGGCGGCATATACAAAGAGATGAGATTCTCAGTTGAATAATGAGCAATACTATTAGAGGCTTGAAATCGATGAATGCAATAGACAAAATTTGGATACTTAAGAGGACGGCTCGACAAGTCAACAAGGGAAGAAAAATGAAAAGTACTCACAAAGCATCTCCTCATCCTACCTACAATAAACTGCAAACCTAAAAAAAAACAGCCATTGTTCCCTCTTTTTCAGAAATGTCGCTCATAGAATGTGAAGACTAAAGGACAAAGTAGGAGGAGCGAGTGTTATGTGGTTGCCAAAGGTGCACTTTCTATTCTCCATTAGATGTGGTGTATCCACAGATGACCGTGTTATGCACTTGTGTGATACGCACAGTGCACTATCATTCTATAAAGCATGGTTTCAGTGACAAGCGGAGGCAAGATGACAGAAATCATTGGATAATCCAGCAGATCTGATCACACGTGGAATTCGCATATGTTTACGTCAGAGTTACTGTGTTGGTTTATTGGCCGCAACTTAATGCAATCGTTTAAGTTCTGATAGTAAAATGATGGTACCGACCAATAGCATCACTAGTTCTTCTGCAGTTCAAGAAATCAAGAAATTATTTGGTGATAAAGTTTTAAAAGAAATTATTTCTTTTTTGTAAGACTTATAAGGGTTTCGCTGTATGTTTATAGATTCTAAGAAGGTCATCTGATGAGCCAGGGCGGCTGATATGGTCTAGTTGCTTAAGTTGGTATAGTCTCGAAAGATAACATTTTTATTTTAAATCCTCTAAGTCAGGAGGTTCCGCCGTCTGATTGCAAATTTGAATCTCTTTCTGTGTGCTAAGGATTAAATTATATCTAAGGGAAGAATTGTTATAACAACATTATCGCATTTGATTATTATGGACCATCAACTCAAATAAAAAAATCTGAGCGTAGCAGCTGGACTTTGTAAGCTACTTTTATCAGGTTTCTGGATAAATAAGTTCACACTGGCTGTTAAGTCTTATTTTTTCCTGTAACCCTTGCAAAAGTTACAACACTTGAACTTTTACGTACCCGAAATCTGCCTAAGCAAAGGTTAAATATTTGAAGATATAAAGAACTTGAAGCATAAAAACTTTTAGCAGAAATGATTTTTATTTCGTACAAACTGCGTCAACATTCTGTATATAAACTGATCGATTGTTATGTTAAAATCTTAATAACACTTTATATTTTTAGACTTAGTTTGTATCAAACGGTCGACTCGAGCCAATTACTGTTAAAAAAAATTGCGTAGCCCGGAAAGACGAAAACTTCATGAATTGCCAAACAGATATTAAGACCAACGATTGATGAGAAAGCAATTTGTGGCAGACCTAAACGCTTACACTGCAATTTGATCGAACAGGTGAATGTAAGAAGTACACTCGAAGAGAAATTAAGAACTTTTAAAAGTGGAGTATAAAATATTACCTGCAAAAGTTGCACAACCTATGATTCATTGTGTCAAATGGAAAATTTTAAATACAAAATGAAGAAAGCAAATTCAAGAAAACCTGTTGAAGTGACCGTGTCAGTTATTGAAGTGCTACTGAGTGGGTGTTAATTTAAATATGTGAATGTGAGTTAATAAACAACAATTGATAAAGAATTTGAATGAGAAAACTTTGTATGGTCAAGAATTAATTATTTATTTACTTTTTACAATTGAAAGAAGAAAAATTACTAATTGATTGAACATTTATGTTAGAGCTTGATACGAAACGTCTTTATAAAATTCTGTCTCCGTTGGAGGCCAAGGGGGCGTTACTCTGCAATTGATCCAAGGGAAGCAATTCTGACAAGTTATCTCCCTTTAATATGTCTCATTATTTTCTAGGTAGAAATGCTCTACCTAACACCCACCGTTTGTGCTTTTTGACGTGGCCTGACTTGCATCGGATTCAAACGATTTTGTATGCAAACAGACCTCCTTCGTAATGTCTTCAGTTGAGTTCGAGGTTGTTCGTTTTCAATGACTGAGGTGCGTTGTTGAGGCAAATCGAATGTATTCAACAGCATCTCCAATGGGAAAGTATCTTCCTGTGTATTTTGTGTGCCTTGCATGTCAATCTCTAATTTGCGTGTCGAACCAAAACAGAAGACTACACATTGACGTCATCAATGACATTTCCGCTTTTGTGCAAAATGTAACCCTGTGTCCACTTTTGATTCCGATTCCGATAGTCTTTTGCTAAGACTTTTTGTCCCGGTTTGAAAGTGTGACTTACTGCACCATGATGGCGGTTGAACTGCCGCTCCATCTGCATGTTTCTCTTGTGAGAATTTTGCACATCTGGACGAATGATATCCATTGGTAAATGAACTTTCCGGTTCAATAGAGCTTCAGCTGGTGAACTACCATTAGGGCATTTGGGGTTGGAGTAGCTCTATTATTTGCAAGGAACATCTGTAGTATTTCTGGAGGAGTTCCCTCCCCTTTGAGTTTTAAGAGTGCTCTCTTAAACGTATCCACAAAACGTTCGACCTGGCCGTTGGATTGAGGGTGAAAAGGTGGAGTACGGATGTGTTTGATATTGGTCTGTTTGCAGAAATCTGTGAATTTTGCTGAAGTGAATGCAATACCATTGTCAGAAACTATGGTCTATGGTACTCTAAATCTGTTAAAAATATGTTTCAGTTTTAAGATTGTTTTATTCAGAGGTAATGCTGAAAAATCTCAGGCCATTTACAGTAGGCATCTACTAGTAGTAGAAAACATTTTCCATCAATGAGTCCTGCAAAGTGAATATGAAGACGTGACCAGGGTGAATCTGGAATAGGCCAAGAAAAAAGTTTAGCTTTTCTCGGAGCTTTTGCAGCTAATTGACATTTTGAACAGTTTTTTCTAATTGTTTGTTCATGTTTGGCCAATAGACTTAACTACGTGCTAAGGCTTTCATTTGGCTAACACCTTGGTGTCCAAAGTGAAATTGTTTTAAGACACAATTTTACAATTTTAAAGGAACAGTAACACGTTCTCCAAATAGAATACAACCATCGTATTGTAGCCTGCAGGGAAGCAGTTCCGCGATAATGTGTTCCAGAAAGAAGCTGTCTGTAAAAATTCCGTTTGATGCTTGGCACACGGAGGAAGAATGGAAAGTTCTTTGCAGTTGTGAGAGAAAGACTAGATCTTGATGCAAATGTCTTACAAGAAAGAATCAGAGATTGGAGCAGAGTCGAGCACTTTCCATAGAAATAAAAGTAGAGAAAGACTGGAAACGTTGTCTCTTCTGTGAGAACCAGGGTCAGGGTTAGGGTTGTGAGAACAGGGTTAGGGTTAGGGTTGTGAAAACAGGGGTTTTAGAGAACAAAAGAGATCTTTCTCCACCAGATTGTGAAGCCAATTCTTTACTCTGTCAAGGCAGGAAAGATTTTGTCTATTTTTTTGTGAATTTGACTGATTATTGGACGGAGATCTAGATCAATTTCACATAGCAAACAGGGTGTGTCTCAGTGGATGTGTTTGTACTAATGAGTTACCGCTTATCAAGGCCCAAAAGCACCTTGGGGATAAGGGTTAATCGGTTTGTCAGGTGGATGGTGAGACACCACCGTGAGGATTGGTAACGATGGCTGAAACTGGGCAGAGCCTGATTATCAAAAAGGACGGCCCAACAAGAATCAGTTAACATTGGCCTTGAAAATATCATCTTGTAATCAGCTGGGAAGTAGCCCCTTAGTAATGTGTTCCACAGACGGATATTTCTTGGAAAGAAACTTTGCTCATGGAAGTTTTAGTTTTAGGTACACAGATGAAGAAAGGAATGGCTACCCGATTTCTTCATTTTTGAATTTGGAGTTACTTTTTGATTATCTTCGGAGGTAGAATGAAGGATTATTTCTCTGAACCTTATAAGACCTCCCAGCTTCACTAACGTTCTGGCAGCACCTGGCTTTGATTTCAAATCTATCCTATGTCACATGATCAAGCTAACCAATGGAATATCTACTTTCCTCAGCGTCACTTTACCCGCTGAAGGACAGTGTCTCCCCTTTTAGGTGCCGTTGCTCATTGTAGCTTGACTAACAACAGTTTGAACCCGACGATGTTTCACCATCATCAACTGTGAGAGTTGTTGTTCTTCATCAAAATCGCATACAAACGTTTCTCCATTGGTTACACAAGTCTATCATCACCAGTCCAACGTACTCTGATAATATGCATTCGAATAATCCTCAAGGTTTCTCAATTTTTGAGATGAGGATTGATAAAGTGTATAATTTGGATCATTCGGACTACTGTTCTCATCTTGAGTGTTATTCTCCAAACGTTTTGGCCGATGTAACCTCCGACCATCTTAAGGTGTATCTTGTCGAACTCTGGAAGCTTTCTGTCAAACTCGGGTATCTGCAAGAACCCGTGGCGTAACGGATAAAGTACCAAGTAAAATTCAGTTCTATGTGCAGTCTTCTGAAGGTTGAAGGTTCAATCCTCAGTGCGGGCGATACTAGGAATTGCAAAATACTGAAGACTTGTACCCGGTCATGGCTGACAGAACAAGAGCATGCTACCCTCATGGATTAAATAATGGGTTCCGTTCGAAATTCCATGCAGATTCCCGAGTTCGACAAGATATACATGAAAAAAGTCGGGATTACATCGGCCGAAACGTTGTGAGAATAACACTCAAGATGAGAACAGTAGTCCGAATAATCCAAATTATGCAAATCTTCAATGGCTGTCAAATAAGTAATGCATTTTATGCCTGCGTTGCGTATCCTCAACCAATGTCGTCCATATCAAGGTCGGAAGCTTTGTCTGCGGCGGCAGATACTAAGAGATGAAGCTGCGCTGGCAGATGCCAAGAGATGAAGCTGCGCCGGCAGATGCCAAGAGATGAAGCTGCGGCAGCATATCAGGGTCGGAAGCTTTGTCTGCGGGGGAGTTCTTATGTTAGAATCCGTCTTTCATTTTCTGACCCAAAAAAAAACAAGAAATTCCTAACACTCAAGTTTCCTAATCTCTCCATAATTTAGTTTCCACGCTTGAACGGAGTCAAAAAATTTGCTTTGTATGCATCTACAGAGCAGAGGTGATAAAATATGTGATGCAAGTTAAATTTCTTTCAACCACAAGTGGGGAGGGGGTGCATCCCTTTTTTCGGCAACTGAAACAAAAAAATATTGACAAAAGATAGTAAAGATTTAGATGCAAGGACAGATCGGTCAGAGCTCCTCACAGGTTGAGCAAATGTGGAAAGACGAGTGGTTGAGGCGAAAGATAAATGTGCTTGCTCCTCGGAACTTGTTAGTATTTTCCAACTGCTCCACGCAGATAAGAAGTGACAAGATCCGTTTAATATGGGATATCCAATATCTTCAAGGATTTTTTTTTTTTTTTTTTTTTTTAAATCTCTTCGGCATTTTCTCAGAAGGGAGAGAACTAAATATGGACACATACTAAACTTTGATCAATGCCTATAACGCCAGGAAATGAATTGGATTGTTCAGTGAAGGATATCTAAATTTGTTATTAGATAACGACGTCCTGTTTTGGGGTTGTTTTTATTTTTTTTTGGTGACATGGTCTAAACACCTTCCTGAAAACCTTCAACAAGAGATGAGTCTTTATGAACCTGAAAATCACATATATATATATATATATATATATATATATATACACACACATATACATATATCACACACACACACACACACAGTATTCACCAAGCATTGCTCATGGAGATATTTGCAATATACGGTCAAGTAATAAAAAAAAAAAAATAAATAAATAAAAATAACGGCTTCATTTTTTAGAAAATTCTAAAAATGGCAAATGGCTTTAACGAATCAAATTCGTTATTTCATTTAAGCTTAAAAAATACCGATAAAAATAATTGTTAAAAATATTTAAATCTTTTTTTTAAATACATTCTTTAGAGATGTTCAAACAGAAAATCTATTTTCAAAAAATTAATTTCATTTCTATACGTTCTGATATATTTTAGTTCTTTTATGGACCTAACCAATAACTGCCTCCAGTGACCCCAGACAGAATCAAAGGAAAATTTCAACGCTGTCTTTAGATTCCGTGAAAAATTTAACCCTTATGGAAACTTATAGAAATTCATGTTAACAGTTAGAACATTTAAATAAAACAATAAATTGACATATATATGGGAGAGTTTGAATTACCTACGAGACACCATCCTTGCGTGAATCCAGTCTCTCTGTACAAGGGTTTGTCAGGAAAACCTGACATGAGGATACTTCACCTCCTACAAAACCCTGACCAAATATTCAAAATAATATAGTATTCAAAGCCCAAATAAGATTCCTTCAATATGGCTATACACTGGCTAATATGAGGATTGATGCACCTTCTCAAAGTAATGTTACCTCAAGTAACAACAGTTAGCTGGATACTCCACCAGACTAGATGAATTCTTGTCCTGGAATCCGGTAAGACCAAGAGAACACAAGAAAGATACACTGTAACATAATTAACTCATCAATTGGGGAGAGGAAAATTAATGTTCTTAACTTCTTTACTAAATCAACGTTTGACAGGTAAAGAAGAACTTTAATGAAATATTTGAATATCTATGTATCTCATATAGAGATCAAGTGTTAGCCCCATGAAGGGACCACTTGATTTCTGAGAACTTCAACTGAAGTAAAATGAAACAAAGCGAGAATATATTTCACCCTTATAAGATGTTAGATGAAAGAGTTGTAGACTAAAATTCTGCTTTTATTTAAAATTATATATACATATATATCTTTATTCTTTTATTTACTTATTAATTTATTTATTTATTAATGTTTTATTTATTTTATTTCTTATCTATTATTATTATTGTGTATTAATTGTTCAACAATACACAATAAAAATAGATAAAAAAATAAATAAAACAAATTAATAAATAAATAAATAAGTAAATAAAAAATAAAGATATATATATACACACATATGCAAATAATTAGATATACCAAAAATAAAACCATAAATACGGCTCTTTACAAACAACACACAACCTCCTGAATACGGTCGCGAGACCGAAAGCGCTCGAGAAATGGCCCAAGACACATTAGGTGCCATGATCCATCAATTGATACCAGAAACCCGACGAATCGCTCGCAGAGTCGATAAACTGACCAGAAAGATCATAAAGAAGGAGAACTTCGTAGTCTTCAACGACATATGTCTTAATAAACAACTTGCTGCCGAAATATACATATAAATATATATATACACACAATGACTGCACATCGCACAGACGAGTGCCACTCCTTCATTCAGAAAAGTGTCATTGTCTGAAGGAGTATCTGTACCGAGATTGTAAATAAAGAGATCTAGCTTTGTACGAGAGCTAGATCCCTTTCTTGGTTAAAAATGTTGAGAACAAGCAACAAGCGAAAGCAAGATAGCCAGTAACAAGTTGAAACTGCAGACCAATATGACGAGGAGTTGCCTTCCACTTTTTTTTTTTTTTTTTTTTTTTAATAAAAACAAAAGCTATGTACACATCGAAAAGTCAGAACGTAAATAAACATTCTTTAAAATTGTATAGTCATACAAAATTTTAAAAAAACAAAAAAACAGCTAAAACACGAAATTAATTAATATTGGGAATGCACTGTTTTAACGATATATATATAGAGATATATATATAGAGATATAGATACATATAGATATATATATAGAGAGAGATATATAGAGCAAAACGAAGAAAATGACAACAACAAAGAAAAAACAAACAATTTTTCTATTCAAAAAAGGATTTTATTTATTCAAGTTGAACAAAACAAATTTTTTTTTAAGCATTGGCAAGAAGGGATTGTTCCCTCTTGAAAATATCTTGTGTCTGTCATTGCAACCCCCAAGTGGGCATGGCAATTGCGACAACAGATCAAGAGGAAGCAAACTAAACAAGGACCCTTAAGATGCCAAGACAGGATCATAACAATTCCCGATTTAAATGGCCAATTGTAGCCCCTAAGATAATTGTTGAACCTTCTTCACTCAAATACAATGATTGTGGTGATTGGGGGGGGGTGTCAATGTATGTTTTTAGGAGGAGGAGGAGGAGGAGAGATGGAAAAGAAATAAAAAGGCTTGAAAATTGAAAAAAAAAAAAAATTAAAAATTACTGGAGATAGGGGAAGGGGGAGTAACGTTCAGCCAAGTCGAAGGAGATAATGAGAATGGTTGTTTTGCAACATGGATTAACTTCAACATTTACTAATATTTTTCTGCTTCAATGGACTTTCAATCAACTGATGCCAGACAATTTCTTGGGGGTTGTTTTATGGCACATCAACCTGTCGGTGAGTTATTTAATACCATAATATTGTCAACCATTTATTGAAGACAAGCTGTTCTTCTACCCAGAGCTACAGGGGTGGGGTGGGTTGATACCTTTCTAATGGTATAAGTGCATACCCATCCCCTGTTCATCAGGGTATTTTGTCCAAGGTTTAGATGGTCGTAGCTAAGACGGCCAAATGTTTTTACTCATTGCTAATGAGCTCCTGTTCAGAATGCAATTCAACTCACCTGATCTTGGAAGAAAAGATGTTTCGACATTAAAAGAAGAATTGCATTCACACCAACAACGGGGTGGGGGTATATACAGTCATACGAATTTACAGAAATACTTGAATTAAAACTATTATCCCGAGATATAAATTACAATGCGCATCCGACACTTTTCAAAGGGGTGCATATTTACTTCACTGACCCGAAATAGAAATCGTCAATAATATTAAAAAAATAATAATTTTTTTTAATTAAAAAATGACGATAGGTGCACAGAAAATTCGGACATTGGTTTGCTTAGTTTTATGGCATAGCAACCC
Organism: Sepiola atlantica; assembly: GCA_963556195.1. Taxonomy (NCBI): domain Eukaryota; kingdom Metazoa; phylum Mollusca; class Cephalopoda; order Sepiida; family Sepiolidae; genus Sepiola; species Sepiola atlantica. Next base: position 137,787,827 of record OY744528.1, on the reverse strand, counting down.
TTTAAGGTTATTTAATGCTAAAACAAGTGTATATATATTCATTGGGAGGGGGGGGGGTACCATTTACCAACGGTATAAGTGCATAATTAATCAGAATAGATCTGATCCGACTTGAACTCATCACAGCCAATCCCATAGTCAGCGATGATATACATTAGGCTGATAACACACTACACCCAGGATTCATATATAAACAATCAAATCAACTTTAGATAGAGAGAAAGAGTGTGTGTGTGTGAAAGAGAAAGAGTGTGTGTGTGTGTGTGAGAGAGAAAGAGAAAGAGGGTGTGTGTGTGAGAGAAAGAGAAAGAGGGTGTGTGAGTGAGAGAAAGAGAAAGAGGGTGTGTGAGTGAGAGAAAGAGAAAGAGGGTGTGTGAGTGAGAGAAAGAGAAAGAGGGTGTGTGAGTGAGAGAAAGAGAAAGAGGGTGTGTGAGTGAGAGAAAGAGAAAGAGGGTGTGTGAGTGAGAGAAAGAGAAAGAGGGTGTGTGAGTGAGAGAAAGAGAAAGAGGGTGTGTGAGTGAGAGAAAGAGAAAGAGTGTGTGTGAGAAAGAGAAAGAGAGTGAGTGAGTGAGTGAGAGTGAGAGAGAGAGTACACAAAAACACTCATTGATTTCATGGAGTTGCCTTATTAAAATATGGTTATAAATATAGAAACACAGATTAAGTAACTCAAAAGTTTCTTTTGAGGCGATCAACCATCTCCCTCGGCACCACCAGAGCAGGGTGAAATCCACAGTTGGTGTGAGTTGCGTGCTGAGACACACTGTGTATACGCGTCTGTTTGCGATAACTATATGGGTGTGCATGCGATAAGACACATTTTATTGCAATTTCATGGACCATCAAATCAGAAACGCATCAATAAATTCCTCAACGTTTCTATACATTTGAATAAAATGCACTTTGATGGGATAACCCATGAAAGTGCAGTTAAATGTTGTGATAAGCTACAAGTATTATTTGTTAAAAAGCTCAATCGGAAGAGCCAGTTGGGTGTGCAAGGTCTGCTGTCTTGAGAAGTTGATTTTCATGTCATATATAAAAAAATAAAAAATTTCTTAAATTGAGAGAAAATAAATGCATTATGCCTTTCACACAACTTCGCCAATTGTCGTTTTGCGAGTAGAAACTCCAGCATCGCTACAAGCTGCATGAAAATGAAGCGAGCATTTAAACACTCGGACAGATTTAAATAAAGAAACTCTAGATTCATTAGACAAGAGGCACGCAATCTCCGAATTATATGCATAAAAGGGGGAGGGGGTAAAATAAGGTTCTTTGTAAGTTCCTTTATAACATTAGGTTTTTATTAAACATGCAGTTTTATATATAAATATATACTCATACATAAATACATGTATATATATATATATATAAATGATATCACAGACATTCTTAATTCATCATAAAATCCCAGCCAAATACAAAAAATAAAATAGGGAGTTGTTTGAGACATAAGTTATGTTGTCATCAAACACACCTGGAAAGTTTTCAATTTGATAGGGGGATGGGATATCCCTGGAATATTTTATTTGTGTGTGAGTGAGGGGGGGGGGGGGGGTGATTTTCCTCTCCGTTTAAAAAATAAAAGACGCTAACTTTGAACATTTATACGGATATTATACTACAGTGAGTAGTATAGTGGAAGAAGGATATATAAAAAAAAATTTTTTTTTTTTTTTTTTAAATAAAAAAAATAAAAATTCTTTTTTTTAATTTTTTTTTAAATAATAATAATAAAAAAAGAAAATACATTGTTATTGCAATCAGTGAAGAAGGTTTATTTCCAGATAAAACTCTGGTAGATTTATTTTGACTCATTTTTCAAAAAATGCCAAAAATTGTAGGGAAGGGAGAAAAAAAAATTTCAAATAGGTCCCAATTTTTTTAAAATTTTTTTATTACAATTACATTTTAGAAAAAAAGATTTTTTTCTTGGCATGGTAAAAAAGGGAATTTTGCAATTCACCAACAATTTTTTTGATGCATCCAAACATCTCTGTAAGCGGAGACTGTGCCCGTTCTATAAGTTTGTCGCATGAAATAGCATTTCCATCTTAGCGATTGAATGGACGCATCTTTAGAAAAGGGGGGGGGGGGGGTGAATTTTGGTTTATCATTATGCATTTTTATTTCTTTTATTCCTTTTCATTCATTTGAGATTAAAGAGAAAGAAAACCAAATTCAATCTTCCTGTGCCATGAATACATTTTTATAAGTATTCAAAATTGACGGCCATTATGTCCTCCATGCACAAATCAGACCCTTTAATATAGGAACAGAGGGAGTTGGGGGTTTTATTTTGCTGCTGCTGTTGTTTATCATTTATGCCCACAAACGGAAACAATGCTGTACTTTTTATTAAATTTTTTTTTTTCATTTTTCCTTCAGGACTTTTAACTCAAAGATTAAATTTTTTTTTTTTTTTTTTTTTTAATTTAAAAAATATTTTTCTTTGCATGTTAATAAGATAATCTTTCACTTCATCATTAGTTTTTTTCCTAGGATTTTAAATCATTTTCATTTGCCACTAAAAAAAAAGAGAAAAAAAAAAACTCTTCGAATCATAGTGCATTTTGATAAAGTTTTTCTTTCATGTAAAGTTTTACTCAATAGACAATAAGGATCACGTATTTCCGCCATCTTTTCTGCTGCTGTAATCTAATGGCATACATGTGGCTGAAATCCGAAATTCAACCATATATTAAATTAAAACTTGTTTATTATCAAAATGCAAGAAAATTGGAAGAATGTTTTAAGATGTGCTCTTCATGTGATAAAAAAGTGTAATAAAAAGAACATTTTGAAAATGTAATCCTTTTGTGGCAAGAATAGATTGAATAATTATTCAAATTCCGGCTCAAAAACTCTTCCATTAACAAAGCAAAAGAATTACATCCGGGGTGGAGGGGGTTAGAAAAGCTGAACTTCTTTTTTTTCTTTTATTAAACCACCATTTTTTTTTTTTTGTAAGGATTTCATTGAATATAATTTTGTTTGATGGATGTTGAAGATTGCACAAGGCAATTTACTAAAATGGATACAATGTTAGTAGTTGTTATGCCTTTTGGGGCATCAACTTTTCTTTTTATAACTATTTTTACAACACTCGGCATGTTATATTAAAAAAAAAAAAAAAAAAAAAAAAATTACTTCCAAAAATAAAATGAGTTTACGATGTTATAATGAAGATGCTTGTAACTGCATCACATTTATCAAGAAGTTTTGTTTTATTTTTTTTTTTTTTTAAAAGAAAAAAAGAAAAAGAAAAAAAAGAAATGAGAATTGTCCTATTTCAATAGCGATATTGCTCCTGCTATAGAAACGAAAGCATTTTCATTCAGAACAATGTCATATATATTGCAATCCTGGTAAGTACTTTTGGTTTATAGGAGTTTATCTTATGAAACCTTACTGTGTTTATGTAATAGTGCTCAATAACAAGTAGAGCTATATTTTTTAGTATACATTTCGGTGCTTGTGCATATCAACCCTGACATGTTAGACCGCTCTTAAAAATAAAATAGCTAAAGAAATGTATAAACTTTACTATGTACTTACGTGGTAGATGAAAAAAAGACTGTACACCAAGAAGTATGGAAATTCATCCAGTATTTATTTAATTACAAATAAAAAACGATTTTATCACTCGGTAGATATTTCCACCATTTTCCAGTGGTCAAGGACGATAACTTATATTTTCACGATTTCGGGGTTTGGGGTCTCCATTGTTTACAAAAATGTCAAAATGTACGTAAAATCATTTTTTTCTTTTTCTTATAATTTAATAACTACTGGATGAATTTGCGTAATTTTTTCTGCACAATCTTATTTTCAGCTAACACGTAAGTACATAATAAAGTTTATACATTCTTTAAATATTTCAATGTCAGGGTTGATATGCACAAGCACCTAAATTTCTTTTTATACCGACATTTTGGCTACATATGTGCATACACGTTTTGGCTATAGCCATATTTAGGCTAAACCACCTCAGTCCAGATCGACAGTGATGAAGACCATCGCGGTTTACCTGCCCTGAAGAAGTTTAGCCTAAGTACGGCTATAGCCGAAATGTGTATGCAAATATGTAGCCAAAATGTCGGTATAAAAAGAAATTTATACTAAAAATAATAGATAGGGATTAAATGTACAAAGTAGAAAGCGAGATTTGTATTTTGTTTTTCTTTCCACCTGAAAGTCAGTTTGCGATGAAGAGCAATTATTCCATGGAAATAAATTGGAATTTTATAAAGGGATGAAGCTTTAGAGGGGGTGAAAAAAAAAAAAGAAAAAAAAAAAAGAGTAATATCGACCACTCATAGAGCAGTACCCCCACCTGTTCATGACGAACGTTCGATTGCAAGAGCTGGTGGTAGAAATTATGGTCAATAAAGAACAGATTAGGTTCGGCTAGTGGATGGCAGATCAGTAATTCAGACAAAACGGTAGAGAAGTGAGGAAATAATTATATACTTGTAGGATTCCTGTGCCGGCGTTGTTCAAGAAAACAAAGGAAACCAAGAATTTATGCAAAAAAAAGCGAAAGATTCTTTTCGGCCAAAATGTTAAGCATTTATTTAAAATAGAAAAAAATATTTGTAAAAAGTTTTCAGATATTCGCCGACTTGTTTTCTTGGCTATGATATGTACATTTTTGGGGCTTTTTTTTTTTTTTTTTTTTTAAGAATTTAATAAAAGAATAAAATTGCTGACTTATGTTTAAATGAACTGAAATGAATATGGTAGAACTATGTGTTGCGGCTTCGTTTTTAACTGTAGAACCAGACTGCACTAAATGGCCCACCTTCTAAACAGATTACACACGGCGATAAAAGACATTTTATAAATAGTTGACGGATCAAATATATTCCACATTTGATCGACTGTTTTGAGCCACGTGTGAAATTAGCAACTTATGGTGAAGCCTTGATTCAATTTAATTCTTTGAACTGGAGTGACCAATTTTGCATAACTAACGGGCAGGGACGGGGGAGGGGGACTAACTGAAACCTGATGCTACAATACATTTTTATTGAAAGGCAAGTGTTCAAAGATTCATCTCATGTTGAAACACTACCGATCGTAAATGACCCATTAATGGCAAATTGCTTTTTCTGCCCGTAGCCGGGGATCCATTCTCGCCAAACGCTAATAGTGAACGTATTAAATCTGATAGGAATCCAATGTTTGCTGATTAGTTCCAAAGACGACGTTGGAAAGCATTCATAATCGTAACAGTTTGTCTTCTTAGATTTTATTTCATCTGTTTTGAGGTTATTTTATACCAAAACAAAATATTGACAAGCAATTCATGGAAGTCTGTTTTATTCATAGCTGGAGAGAAGCGAAGGCTTCATATACTTATGATATTGACGTTTCAATGGGCAGAATTGATTTGAATGGATTGGAACTCAGATTTCCCATCAGCAAAGGCACCCAACCTTTATATATAAAGAAGTTTTGTAAATTGTTTCATGTTTTGCTCATTTTTTTAAATAAATATACAAGTCAAATCTTATAGGTTAAAAACAAGATAATTAGTATTGAAAACCTCATTTTGTATAATTTACACGGGTCCCACTAAGTCTTTATTAAAACAAAGAATATATTGAAGTTTATTTCATAGTTTGCGTAAGAAAATAATAATGTAGAATAGCAAAGTAGTACACAATAGTTCTTTGCGTGTTTTGAAGTGTCATAGGACAATTTCCCCGACTTTTTTACGCAGTCCTTTGGATTATTGTTGTAAAATGCATATACAAAAAAAAAACAACACTTTTCCTGTGAAATAAATTATTTCATTAGAATTTGGTGTTTTTATTGTTTTTTTTTGTTTTGTTTTAATAGAAAAATTATTTACTTTTAAATTAACTCAATGTATCTTTTTACGCGTTATATTTTGAAAAGTCTATTTTTGGATCATTGCAAGATTGCGTCATTAAATGCTCAGATTTCAAGCTTAATTCTTTTTTGCCGTGAAATTCAAGATGCTACACTGATGCGCAACTAAATCTAGCAGGGCTACCCAACATCAGCCGGGTGTTATACCAACCAATATGGTTGTTACAAATATTAGCAAATTGGTAACATGAGAAGATTAGACAAACGACCTCTCGTCGATGAAGAAATCAATTCAATTTCTATATCATTGATTTCAATAAATCTATTCAATTAAAGATCACATCAGCAATATAGAAACCGATTTGCAGTTTTGTTTCTCCTAATGCTGAAAAAGATGTCACCGTATTTCTAACTTTATTACATTTATTGTAAAAACATTGTTTACATTAAGGAGAGTAGAAAGTGACTAACTTGGGTTTACTTTCAGCAGCTTCGTAACCCTCGCTTTCCTTATTTTGTCCTTTAGTCCTCATATTTCATGAGCAATGTTTCTGACAAAGGGAGAAAAATTGCTATTTTCTGGGTCGGAATCTATCCATCTAAAACTTATCGTTGGCTAGTTTTTGACCTTGAAGTAGTATTTTTATTTTTAGTTCCTCACGTCAAGTGGCTTCATGCCTTGTCTGGAGCGATTTCCACAAAAAGAAAAAAAAAGAAAAAAAAAGTTAAATAGATATTTTAATGTCGTCATCAACAAAAACTTGCCCAGAATATGCTTAATACATATGATGAGGATTACAAAATCGAGTTCAAGCCTTACTATTGCTCGACCGTTTGACACAGCCTACCTGCCTGGTGCGGCTTTCACCCTGATCAGGTTAAGTCAGCTTACTCCAAAGGAGGAGGTTTCTAGGGAATATTGAATTCACAAGCGGCTCCAAGTTACATGTATACATTATTTGCCACTGTGTCCAAAAAACAGCAAGATCTTCAAGTTTTCAAGTAATCACAACGCATTTTAAAAATGGAAACTAAATAGCATTTAAGCTGACAAATCAAACTTTGATTTTGACTAGCCAATTTTTTATTTATTATTGTTGTATCGTGTTATTGGCAATATATTAACGTACTTGTAGTCGCCCCCCCCCCACACCTTAACAACTGGCAATATGGAAGCATTTTTCAATTATGACCTAAAACTCAAACGCGCTTACATCATTAATAAAAAATAAAATTCATCAATGACCTACTTTAGTAAGCAGATAAACATATATATTCCCCCCCCCCAACTACATAATAGCATATTTCTTCATTACAATTACTCGACTATCATGATAGTAGGTTACAAATTCTCGTTGTAACTATTTAAACTGATGTTTTTCTGTAATGAGGCAAGCAGCATTAATTGCTGATAGATTCACATAGTTTTCTTTTTCACAACATGCCTATAATTCTATTTAACCATTTACATTTTTCACAATGACATAATCGCCAACATTATGTAAGTTTCCTCATGTCCTAAATTTTCGGATGCCGTATAAAAGATGACATCTTTTCATGAATATGCTTTGTTTCTTTGCCTACAACAAAGATGACACGGGTTTTTTTGCTTCGGACAATTTGTATTAATAATATCAAGTCACGTATCGCTACGAACAGCGACTGCTTAGAAGATCTTCATTAAAACATGCTTCGGTAAGCAAACAAAATGCATTGCAAAATCGTTCATAAATTCTTTTCCTTCCTCGATCATAGCATATTTACGCCTGGACCAAGAACAAAAGAAATACGGTAAACGCGACATGCTGGATTTCTACGTTAAATTGATTTCATATTTCTATACTTGCCATATTCATCTCGGTGTTAGGAACAAAGCGATAGATTGTGAGTTTGGAACGCAACTGGTATCGGATTTTTTTTTTTTTTTTATTATTACATGCACACTTTCAATTCAATCAGTTTACAAAACTATATTATGCGATTTTGAGAATTTTTTCCCATTTTTATTTTTCAATATAATTTACGGAAATTAAAACTTTCTTTTGTACTTTTTTTTTTGTTCAAGGGACTGTAAATCCAAAATTTTGATGCTTATTTATAAAATACGACTGCCGTTAGCTTTACACTGCCTTCAATATTGTTTACGCAAATTCTTTTATTTATAAAAAAAAAAAAAAAAAAAAAATGAAACTAAAGCTATAAATATCAAATATCTTTAAAAGTTAAAAAGATAGCTTCGAACAAATTGCAGGTACAAATACTCCCAAACAATGCCGGGGTCAAGATTGCTAGTGTGTGTGTGTGTGTATATATATATATATATATATATATATATATATACACACACACACACACCCACACCCCCACACACATACTTTGTTGTAAATATTTTTGTTTTAGCCAGAAAAAACAAATACCCTTTATTAATAGACACGTGTGTGCATGTGGAAACTAACATTCCAGTGAGAAAATCTTGAATGTGTCCAGCAATGCCAGAAGAACTTAAATAATGGATCGCACATACCACCATTTAACACCGAGTTGGATTTTGAAAAATTGATTTGCCTTCTTCAGATTATGTAACACCTATTGTAAACAATTCATTGAATACAACTTGCTATTTTTACCAATAGCTTGAGGGGGATTTGTCTTCAATGCTTTTACAATATAAGAGAATCCAACTGGATTTGAACTTAGCCGAGAAAATGTCATAATGCTAACATCCATTACACTATATGGGCACCCCCCCCTCCCAATCCTACTTCACACCCTGGGGGTCAAAGATAAGGATGAACAAAAAGGAAAGGATTTGAAAACAACATTGGTTGGTTTGATTTTATTATTTATAAAAAAGGGAATCCAAAATTTGATTAAGTAGTCTTTCCAATATAATCAATGAAGATTTTAAATTTAAAAAAAAAAAAAAAAAAAGATAAAGAATTTTGTTTCTCAACATATCACAAAATTAATGATTTATTCCATTATTTATTTATTTTTTTAACAGCATAAATGTTTTTTTGGATCAATTATTTCTTATAAGACTCTACAGTTCCTTTGCTTTGTAAGTTTTATGACCTTCTCTCCTGGTTGTAATCTGTCTCCTGCCATGATTACCCACTCTCTACCACAAGATCTGGCTTTTAAAGAGAAAAGGATGGGGGTCAGTCAGTCATCTATTGTAAAAAGAAAAAGGGGGTCTGTACAAAGCGCAAGAGAACCATTTGCAAATGAGTGGTGTAAGGGGTTTGTGGCCATCTTGATAAAGACAGGCAACACAGTAGAGGAAAGAGAAAGAGAAACAGACAAGACACAAAAAAAAGAAAGAGAAACAGAGGCAGAAGCACACATAAAAGAGGGAGACACACACACACACACCCACACACGAAAGACACACACACACCCACGAAAGAGAGGAAGACACACACACGAAAGAAAGAGAGGAAGACACACACACACATAAGAGGAAGACACACACACAAAAGAAAGAGGAAGACACACACACACGAAAGAAAGAGGAAGACACACACGAAAGAAAGAGAGGAAGACACACACGAAAGAAAGAGAGGAAGACACACACACATAAAATAGAAGACACACACACACACACACACACACACACACAAAAGAAAGAGGAAGACACACACACGAAAGAAAGAGAGGAAGACACACGAAAGAAAGAGAGGAAGACACACACACATAAAATAGAAGACACACACACATAAAATAGAGGAAGAAAAAAAGAGAGCGAGAAAGGAAGAAACACACACACAAGAGAGGAGACAGATAAAAAGGAGACACACACACACACAAAAAAAAGAAAGTGAGGGGGGGGGGGGAAGAATATTGTCATATGCAAATAGTTTGCAGATGAAAATTGCCACAAAAATAAATAAAAATGGCTGGCAATATCGTCCCTCTCTCATCCTTCACCTCTAAATAAGAACAGGTTTAGAAATGGACCCAAATGCAAATGGTACCTCTGTCGACAGTCACCTACTTCATTCTAACCATTTAACAATGACGATGACAATAGTGATCGATTCAACTGCAGTGTTTGAAGGGGTCCTCTAGGGTTCGATTTGTGTTACTTGCAACTGCTCATGGCGCACAGGTTTTTTTGTAGCAAGGTTAAGATTGGGTGCAGCCGCCAACTCGTGAAATTGGCGATGGTTTGTAGTAGTCGTAGTAGTAGTAGTGGAATGCTGGTGGGGGTAGTGGTTGCTAAGCACAGTATCAACACCATCCAGGCTGTCGACAAAGATCTTTTATTCACTTTCATACATAAAAAAAACCTGCAAAGAAAAAAAAATATATATATATATATATATATATATTTTGGGAAAGAAATTATAAGAAAAAGATGGCGGGCGAAAAAGATAAAGAAATATTTTGGTAAATCCTTGATTTGTCCCAGAGGAAAATGGCCGCCTTCTCCCCAATTTAAAATGTTCATTATTTGTTTTTTTCATAATTAATGGTTATTGACATGAAACAAGCACTGCTGGGAAACAGGTTTGTTCTCATGTGACATGGTCGATCTTTTTTTTTTTTTTTTTAAATAATTAGAACAGAATGAAGTTATTTTAAGTTTATCAACCACCAACAAAGAATGGAGACCTCAAATTCAAATAAAGCATATACAAAAAAAACAAAAAAAACACACTAAGTTCTTAATTTCTTATTTCTGAACTGTCTGTCTTAAATAATGCATGTATTTACGTTGCGATAACTGATTTAGTTAAACAATATTTGTTTTTCCAGATTTTCGTTTTTTTTCTGTGCACAATTCTTTATGCGTGGTTTTTATTTTTTTGCTAATATTCTGCGAAGTTTTAGAGGGGTCAACGCATTCGAGGTTACAAGGGGGAAGGAATCCACTATCAAATGTAATTAAAAAAAGGGGAAGTCCCACTCAAACCCACTAGCCTGACGTTAGTAAAGAGCCACGGGTTGAGACATTTATATCGACCACCTTGTCGAATGGAAACCTCAAATTCAACTAAAGCTTATAGACAAAATTAAAAAATAAAAATAAATAAAAATAAATTAAAAAAAAAGAAAAAAAGTTCTTAATTTCTTAATTCTAAACTGTCTCTGTCTTAAATAATCCGTGTACTTACGTTGAGATGACTACTTAATTTTTTTTTTCAGGTAGCGCAACCACAAAATCGCCTTTTATGCTGTAACACCATAGCTAAAGTGCCCCTCGTTGGACCTACTCAATAGTAGATTAAACCCTCCCACCCACCATAATGGCCGGTGAAATGTCCCCACAATAAATTTTGCTTATAATAGAGTGAGAGGGGAACTTATCTTTAGAAGGCGGTGGCTAGACTTATTCTATCTACATATATATATATATACATACACACAAGTTTTTTTTAATAATCATACCTGCGGGGACTCAGAAATACCCGACATATACACGGCCGCAGGCTATCCCCTCTGACCCGTAGACCTTGTCAGACCATTCTACTAAGAGAAGGAAAACTATGAAAATAAAACCTTGCTACTAACCACTACGTTTTGGCAGCAAACAGTTGGCCTATCGACAATCATTAGTCCTGATCGACAACCTCCCTAGAGCTGGAATCTTGAACAAAATATCCAGTTTGCAAACCGTTGCATTCCTTCTCGGTCTATTAGCCAGGCGCAGAGATACCAGCGCTGGTATGCCTCAAAACACCCAGTGCCAGGCCTTGTTTCCTGACTAGGACAATGAATGCCGTCTCTTTTTCTCTCTATCTGGGCAACTTGGAGAAGTTTTTTTGTCACTAAGTCTTACATGACCGGTCTGGGTCGCTCTTGTTCCGACAGGTGAGAGTACAGGTTAGACAGCTTGTCTGGTTGCTATTCCTGACTGACAGGACAGGAGCTCAAACTCTACGGTAGCGCTAAGAACGGCTGCTCAATCATCAGTTGTATAATACCGTGGGTAGGTGTACGTGCCATGTCACGCATGGCAAGTGACCCTAAAGTTATCCCTGTTAGGCTTTTCCGAGGCCACAACCCTCATGGACCAGGTCGCAACTAATGGACTGGTTGTGTGAGCTTATTGGCACCTAACATGAACAGGTTAGAATCAGATGAGCAAGCCTGTATGTGCTTTAGATTGACTTTACACCACAGTGTTAGTTACTTATATTTCTTATAGTGTTCCCCTTCGACCCAGGACTGTACCCTGCTAAACTGTTTCTGAAAGCATAGATCGAGCACTCACACTCGACTCGAATGCCCAATTACATGTATTTGGGGATCTTAATGCACACCACCGTGACTGGCTGGGATTCTCCAGACTTACTGACGCAGCCGGTAACTCTACGTATAATTTCTCCTTAGCTCACTCCCTCTCACAGACTGTCGATTCCTTAACCCGCATCCCTAATCAAGTAGACCAGCAAGTCTCACTTCTCGACCTGTTCCTGACCTCACTGACCGAGGCTTGTGTGATTAAAGCCCATAGCCCGCTCGGGAATGCTGATCACGTCATGGTTATGATTGCTATCACCCTAAAAACTTGTTCAAAAGCTGATGAGCCATTGCTCAAAACAACGATTACTACGAGCAGGTTGATTTTGAGTCCATCAGAGATCACATCAGCGATGCCCCATAGACTGAAACCTTCTCACTCCCTGCTGATCAGTGTGCAAATGAGTTAACCGAATGAGTCAAACCAGGCATTGAAGACTATGTCCCCAAGCGAAAATTCTTTAGCAAGCCCCACTCTCCTCAATGGTTCACCTCGAAATGTGCAGCATTCCGAAAGTCCGTCCGCCATAAGTCAACTGCGAATAGACAGAAATTTATAGAATCAAGAAATAATTGTAAGGCAGTGATAGGTGAAGCAAAGAGAAGGTATGCAGCGATTTCTGGAAAATCTATAATAGTGTGGTGAACAATGGACAATCAACAATTCCCTCTCTATCAAACCACAATGATGTCGTTTGCACGGCAGTTGCTAAGGCTGAACTACTTGCTCAACATTTTGCCTTTAACTCCACTTTGGACTCGGCAAACCACCATCTCCCTAAATTCCCATTGCAGACTGAAGCCATACTTGAAAACCTGGTCAGCACACCATCTCAGGTGAAGGTCATCATAATAAACCTCGGGCCCCTCCAAAGCATGTGAGCCTAATCTTATACCGGTAATAGTAATAAAGAAATGCTCTGCAGAGCTGGCCCCTGTCCTCTTCAACAAGAATCTTGCTTCCCTGATAGCTGGAAAATTGCCTCTGTGGTACCAGTCTTCAAGAATTCTGGGGATAGAACCTATCCTCAGAACTATCGCCCAATCAGCCTACTCCCGATCTTTGCTAAAATCTTTGAATCCTTAATCAATCTAGCGATAGTCCGGCACCTAGTTAATGCTAAACTTTTTTCTGACCGCCAGTATGGATTAAGACAAGCACGATCTACTGCGGACATCTTAACGGTCATCTCTGAACGCATATATCATACACTGGACCAGGCAGGTGAAGCTAGGGCAGTGGCGCTTGATATATCTAAGGTTTTTGACAAGGTATGGCATACAGGGCGGCTCCTAAAATTTCACTCATATCGTATCACTGGACAAATATTTAATATAACTAGATCCTTCCTAACCAAAAGAAAGATTGATTGTCCTCAATGGCCGTTCATCTAAGCAACATGATATAACGACGGTAACGAGAATTCAGATAAGAACACTTGATTAGATTCTGTTTTGATGAAAAGAAATAGAATGGAAAATCTAAAACGTAATTTTGATTAACCGAGATCTGAGGACCTGGGACGACGTCATTACCGATGAACAGAATGAGAGGCTGGATCAAGATGTCATAGATGGGCGGGGCTAACAGTGAGCTTGTGTTCCTATAAGCAGATGGGCAGAGCCGATTGAGAGATTCAGAGAAATTGTCTGAAGGTGAACATCAGATGAACGCTCAACCCACTGCTGCCAAAGTGTCTCCAACCATCTCTTGGGCTCACATTTTCCGTTATTCCCCAAGCCGCATTATCGTTAAGAACTTTCCAATATCCGATCCGTGTTATATACAAACAGCAGTGGGGAAGGGGTTGACTATTTTAAAAAAATCATATTTTTTTTAATTCTAAAGTGACTTATTTTTCGTCGGATTTTATACTTTGGGTAATACCATGTCAAATCATCCACAAATTTTGGATTTTGAAACCCATATCCTCAGATTTTGTTGTAACTTGCACCACAGATGGGCATCATAAAAACTAAGAAATCCTGAAAATCTGAGGATGCAACTCAAGCGGTTTCCGATTGAGAGCAGTTTCCGTGTCGCGTAAATCGCGCAAGATGGCGCCCGGGCGACATTTTAGTAATTACATTTTCTTGAATATTTTCAGTTTGGAACATTATGTGACGCTGATAATTCACACAGATGTTTTTCAACCCAAGGAACCCAAAAATGGCATCAGCTTTGCTCAGAAATGAAGCCTTCTATGAGATTTTTATCAAATTTTGAAATTTTTTACATGTGCACCATTTAAAAAAAATTTTTTTTTTATAAAATTCTTCAGAAACTTTATTTAACATCATTGTTTGTGGAGGTAAAAAAGAAAATACGATACTTATTCAAGATGTAGTTTGATTTAGTCATTCCATTTGTTAATGTTAAACAAGCAAAATAGATCTTATGCTACATCAACTGGTTTACATGTGTGTATCATAATTTAGAACAGCATTAAACTTATTAGAAATGCAGCCGATCAGCTGTGAACAGAAGTACAATTTTAAACAAAAAATTAGTTTTTTTTGCGATAGAAAACTGTAAACTTTTCGAATAAATTGATTTTCTCTCTTTTTAGTAAACTTTTGTGTGTATACCATCTTTCTTGGCTAAAAATAATTGATTTTTTCTTCACATTTGACAACTAAAAAATTTTTAAAATGGAAAACAAAAGCATGGAAAATTATAGGCGTTGTTATTAGAATTTTAATATTTAAAGCAATACTCCATTCAAAAAAATGTATTATTTGATAAAAATTTAAATGAATTACCTCTCGAGGATGCAGTCTGTATTTTCGACTCTAACCAACCAAGAGGGTGGATGGAATTTAGTACTAAATACTTAGCCACAACTATTAAAAATACCATTGAATATTTAGCTAAACTAAACTTGCTCAAAAATGTTACAAATGTATTAGTTTTTTTTTTTTGCGTTTGTTTTTTTTTGGGGGGGGGGGTAAATTGATTCACAGTAACTTTAATCTAATATGACTAATAAAATAGTTTTGTTTTTAAAATTTCTTTACTAACCTCAATTATAAACAGCAGATTAATCTTACTGTGATATACCATGTTCAGATTTCTCAGATTTATTGGCCATCTTCCTGCCCTGGAAGAGAAAAAAAAAAAAAAAACAATTTGTAAGATTTTACACACAATTTTCCATTTTAACTTTTCTTAAAATCATATTTTGACTTTTAGTAAATTGTTTCCATAAAATGTCCAAGCTTCTGAACACTTTGTAACTTTATTATATGCCAAATGTGTTTCTTTCACCTTTGTCTTCTAATTTTCACATTAGCACTATCCGTCTATCCTCCCCTTTTCACTTCAGCAATGATCCCCATAGAGGAAAATGACAAGTTTCCAAAAATCATGAAAATAGTGTGCACTCATATTGAAATGGGGATTATGTGAAACTTTACTAGGGAGGTCCACAGAAAAATTTGGCATAAAATAGAAGGCTGTGTGTGGTATGTTCTGGTGACAGAAATTTCAACTAAAAAAACACTTTAAAAAAAAAAAAAAAAAAATTTATATATATATATATTTTTGTGAAATCAGTCGCTATATAAGAAACTAAAAATTAAGATCATTTGTAATAAAATGAGAGACTTGAAACTGAAATAAACTAAAAAATATTCAAAATAAAACTTTTTTTTTTTTAAAATGTTTCCTAAACCAAATTTTTTTCGTGATGGCATAAAAAGGTAAATGTACCAAACGGAAATGTTATCAGCATTCAAAAAAGATTTCCAAACTACAACTTACTTTTTTTATGAGTTTTCCAAATTCTGAGTAATCTTCCGGCGAATGAAATTTCACTTTGAATGTCCGCTTTACAGGTTCGTGAAGAGCATAATCAAGGGCAGTCCACATGCCACATTGTTTATCAGCAAGCAACCTAAAAATAGAAATATTTAGGCGTTTAATTGTGCAGATGTTTAATACTGAAAAATGTCAGAATTGAATAGTTTCACAAAAGTTTCTAAGCTATATCAAGAAGAAAATGTGTTTGTATTGTTGATGTAAAGAGAGAAAATAATGAACCCAAGTCTTAATGCCAATGAATATGAGGTTGGTTAGGACTATGATGACCATCATATAAGCAATATGTATGTTAGTGATGTTCACTATGTTGACAACAATTGCAAGTGTGAAATTTAACTCCTATAAAAAAAAAAAAAAACTATTCTATATTCTAATTTTGTATTAAATTTTGAGACTATAATGAAGTTGATTGTATCCAAAAGCAATGACACCACAAACTGAACATAGAAAATTGAAATTTCATAGGAATGTTTTTTTTTTTTGTGTTTTAACACCATTATTCTTTAACTATATTGCAACTTCATAAATTATACACCGCCATTAACTATCACGCACTATGGTGTCATAAGTTTAAGTTTCAGATTTATTTGTTAATTCTGATTGTTCAGATAAATAATTTTAAAAATAAACTAAATTTAAAAAAGCACTTGCATTAACAGATAACCGGTGGGGGGGGGGGGGGGGGAGACTAACATTACAGGGTGGTGCAGAAAAATCCGACACTTGAAAAAACGAAATAAGCAATACAAACAAAAGTTGTATATGCAGAGAACCAACAGTTAAGAGTTACATGCTACATTATTTTTTAATGTAATCAGCGCCAGTGGAGGCGACCATCTCAAGGAGGGTGTGAAATGACACACTTTCCCGACCATATCCTTGTGTTAACAGAGTTATCTCCCTCGAGATAAAAATAGTAAATATTGTTTTTATCACAATTTAACTATTAACATCCCATAAAACCCGAAATCACACTGACTGGAAGTGATGTTTGTATTCTCATAGTGAAGTCTTTTTTAAATCTATTTTGCCACTCTGGGTACTCTTCTAGATGACGCACCATATTTCCGTGACTCTGCGTTTTCAACGTTCGGGCAGGTTACGGAAACGCCCGAGAGTTGACGAGGCAAAACTGGCAAACGATAAATTGAAGACTGGTAGCCGATAATTTACGACAAAGAAAATCAAACTAAAATACATATATAAATATAAAGAACGAACAAACCATAGCTAAACAACTGTTACTAATTAAATATTTATTTTTGTCAAAGAAACCATTTTTTCTTTGGTTTCGCTAAAAGAGACCTTTGCTGGTAGAACTCGATTAGTCCTTCAAGAAATTCAACGAGCCGACAGATTATAGAAATTAATTTTTTTTTGTCATTGAACGCGATTTATTTCTTCCAAAAGTTATCGGCTGCTTGCTGTAGCCCGATTGTCTAATGCCTGCTGCTACCTGATTGGTTAACAGTTTCGTCAACTTTTGGGCGCTTCCAACACCTGCCCGAACGTTGACGACGCGAAGTCACAGAAACATGGTGCATCATCTATAAGAGTATTTATTTACTCCTCTCCAGGAGTTAGGCACAAGGCCAGTTTTTATCTTACTCCTACAAGTAAGATGTGACCCAAGGTCGGGTCGGGAAAGTGGGGTTTGAAAAACCAGCGCCCGAGAGGTGAGCACTCTGGCCATTAAAAATTGCCTGGGCAGCCCCGTCGGCATTCCCCGGTAGTAAGCAATAAACTTACTCCTCCCCCAAAGAAGGGAGGCGAAGCCTGGGAGGGTGGACCTCCTAGAACTGCACAGGACAGACCCATAGACAGGCATAAATCAAGCCCCGAAGGCCAAGACAAGACAATACCAGTCTATGGGGTGCAGTATCCATCGGAACAGATACTACACTTCGATCTTCGCCAAAAGGCCAAGAGTAGCAAAAACTTTAATTATTTTATTTCCGTAGACCTGATGGAAACCCTGCTGATATTACCATATTCTTATGATAATGTCTGCTTAAATCAACATGGTCTCTAAACTAAAAAGATTAGGTGGAATAAAAGTAAATGGCTCAGTTGTCTGCTATAACTTGTTGTAATCAGAAAGGAAAAGGAGAGAGAGTCAACATAACCTACACAAAACATATTGCAATGCAGGAATACACCCAACCTTACAAAGCAGTTAATAAAAACAATTCACTTCGTTCCTATTACAGCATTTTTAGTAAAGGAAAGAAGTGATGGAAGTTTCTTTAGAACCATGAAAGACTCCCAGCAGAAACCTTTATCCCACTTGGAATTTCACCTCAAACTGGTGACGGGCCTCATTAGGGACTTCACCATCTCCCATAACTACATCAATTCCCATAATAAAGAAGCAAACATCTTTTGACAAAGATAACCACAACATTGGAATCGGATGGCATACAGCTGGTTTTGATATTTGTCAAATATATCATTTTATAAGGAAATGGGCGTTACTATAGTTAGAAATGCCGTTGAAATGATAAACCAGACAACTTGACGCAAAATTTTTTCAAATAAATGAAATATTTATTAAATCATTTTATTTTAATCCAAGTTTTGGTTTTATAAACCCTAATCATGGTAATACAGACAATATTTATTCCTTTTCCTTTTTTCCTCATCGTCGAGGTCTTACGGTGTAGACGAAGAACAGCGATTTCTTCGGGTGTTGTTGAAGAGATTGTTTTTAATTGTTTTTAATTTTTTTTAATTTTAATTTTTTTAATGTCCGATATCTACAGTTAAAAGCGCTGGTACGCATGTGTACAATAATGAGATGGGTGTTACTACAGTTAGAAACGCTGTTGAAATGATACACTTTGAAAATCGAGAAATTTAATAAATATTTCGTTTATTTGACAAAATCTCACGTCAAGTTGTCTGGTTTCTCAATTTTTAAAGTTTATCATTTTTATGTAGTGACGTGACAAATAAATCGATGTGAATAATAAACAATATAATGAAAAGGTAAACTGTCGGGCTTACACATAAAACCTTAAACTGCATGAAGAGAAGATGTTTATATGACCATGTCACTAAATACAGTTCACGTTTCTGAATTTTTAAGAAGGGATTCTTTATTATTATATAATAATAATAATAATAATAATAATAATACACAACCATGCAAGCAAAAAATTATTTTTACTTCAAATGACGTCATCATATTAAAGAACAAAGTCTGTCCAGTCATACCGTCAAGGTTCAGAACAATCTGTCCAAAAGTATAAGCGGTGCTTCTGTAGTTTCACGACGACATTGAAATATTTAAAGAAATGTATAAACTTTGTTATGTACTTACGTGTTAGCTGAAAATAAGATTGTACAGAAAAAATTACGCAAATTCATCCAGTATTTATTAAATTATAAGAAAAAAAACAAAAAAAAAACGATCTTACGTATCGCTAAATATTTCGGTTTACTAAGTAAGCAAGGTAGATATATTTTGATTTTTTCCGAAAGTTAAGAAAAATGGCGACATAGATAAAATCGTTTTTTATTTTTAATTTTATAAATACTGGATGAATTTGCGTAATTTTTGGTGTACAGTCTTCTTTTCAGCTACTAAGTAAGTACATAAAGTTTATACATTTCTTTAGCTATTTTTTTTTAAAAGAATAGCCTAACATGCCATTAACAAAGTTTATACATTTCTTTAGCTATTTTTTTTAAAGAATAGCCTAACATGCCATTAACAAAGTTTATACATTTCTTTAGCTATTTCTTTTTTTTAAAGAATAGCCTAACATGCCATTAACAAAGTTTATACATTTCTTTAGCTATTTTTTTTAAAGAATAGCCTAACATGCCATTAACAAAGTTTATACATTTCTTTAGTTATTTTTTTTTTTTTAAAGAATAGCCTAACATGCCATTAACAAAGTTTATACATTTCTTTAGCTATTTTTTTTTTTTAAAGAATAGCCTAACATGCCATTAACAAAGTTTATACATTTCTTTAGTTATTTTTTTTTTTAAAGAATAGCCTAACATGCCATTAACAAAGTTTATACATTTCTTTAGCTATTTTTTTTTTAAAGAATAGCCTAACATGCCATTAACAAAGTTTATACATTTCTTTAGCTATTTTTTTTTTAAAGAATAGCCTAACATGCCATTAACAAAGTTTATACATTTCTTTAGTTATGTTTTTTTTTTAAAGAATAGCCTAACATGCCATTAACAAAGTTTATACATTTCTTTGGCTATTTTTTTTTAAAGAATAGCCTAACATGCCATTAACAAAGTTTATACATTTCTTTAGCTATTTTTTTTTAAAGAATAGCCTAACATGCCATTAACAAAGTTTATACATTTCTTTGGCTATTTTTTTTTAAAGAATAGCCTAACATGCCATTAACAAAGTTTATACATTTCTTTAGCTATTTTTTTTTTAAAGAATAGCCTAACATGCCATTAACAAAGTTTATACATTTCTTTAGCTATTTTTTTTTAAAGAATAGCCTAACATGCCATTAACAAAGTTTATACATTTCTTTGGCTATTTTTTTTTTAAAGAATAGCCTAACATGCCATTAACAAAGTTTATACATTTCTTTAGCTATTTCTTTTTTAAAGAATAGCCTAACATGCCATTAACAAAGTTTATACATTTCTTTAGCTATTTCTTTTTTAAAGAATAGCCTAACATGCCATTAACAAAGTTTATACATTTCTTTGGCTATTTTTTTTTTTTTAAAGAATAGCCTAACATGCCATTAACAAAGTTTATACATTTCTTTGGCTATTTTTTTTTTTTAAAGAATAGCCTAACATGCCATTAACAAAGTTTATACATTTCTTTGGCTATTTTTTTTTTAAAGAATAGCCTAACTTGCCATTGTGAAACTACCAAAGCACCGTAAAAGCATTATAAACATTGAAATAAAAAATAAAAAATTCTTAAAGTTTTCTTTGGTAATTCTTTAAGTAACTGAGGATTATACTTTGAAAAAAATTTCAAGTAACATTTTCCAGTTGAATTGAAAGGATAAGAAAAATTTGAGAAAACCAGATATATTATAGCTAGATTATTAAACGTGTTAAATGCAAAAAATATGCATTTAGTTTGCACCTGGAACGTAGTAGTAATAGTAGTAGATTAAAAAAAAACACTTGTATGAACTAAATAGCTGGTTTAATAGTAAATGACTGATGGATTTCAATTGTTTGCAAAATGAAACTGGAAGACAAAATAAAAACATTTAAATGTACAACATTACTTTCAATAAATCAGATTTACTCAGAATATAATGAAATTTAAAAACAGCAAATAAGTCGAGGATAGAAATGGCCCCCCACACCATGTCAAAACATCGTACAAACTCACGGAGTAAAATTTGTGTCTCTTGCAATTATGTGATTACATATCACGTTACGGTCTTCAGCCTTCATACGAACGTGCATCCTGTTGACAGTTTCATCCAGCAGAACTAACAGATCACCCTCTCCTGCCATCTGCAACAGAAGACAAAATAATTACAAAAAATTTGCTATTTTCACACGGACAGGTGGCCAACATTATGCGCTTCATTTCATTCAGAATAAATAAGGATTTTTGTTCTTGTTGGTTTAATCTTTTTTGTCAGATAGAAAAAAAAAATTTTTTTTTTTATAATCGGCAGTTAAAAGCTACAAAATTACTTGGCTTATTTCTGATCATAACTGTCAATATTCCCCATTTTTATTTATTTATATATATATATATATATATTAGTTGAGATTTATATAATTTGAACATTGCTCCAAGAATTCAAAAACTACCAATCAGCGTACAATTGTTTTCAAGACTTTTTGGACTTATTTTATTTGTTTATTATTTTTTATGATTACAAAACGTCTTTTTGTCAGCGCCTTTTATATCAACACATACAGAAGTCTCTTGCCACAAACATCAGATTTCAGTATTAATTATTCAATTAGCTGTCCTTCTGCTTTGAAAGTCACCTCACTTGTGTGGGGTTTTGGTACTGAAATCTGATGTTTTTTTCAAGAGACTTCTGTATGTGTTGTTATAAAAGGTGCCGACGAAGAGACGTTTCGGTATCATCAAAAATAATGAACAATAGAATAAGTCTCAAAATCTTGGAAACGATTGTATGCCGATTGGTAGTTAGTTTTGAATTCTTGGCACAATGTTCAAATTATATTAGCTCTGGTTGATATAACAATCAACCATTGAGCTGATATTAATATATGCAGTATTTGGGGTTTTCTAAAAATGCCTATATTTTAAATGTACCTATATAGTTATATTATATTGTACATTATCACTCCACTGTAGTCAAAATCTTTCTGACTCTGAACTTATATATATGAGGATAAATCATAAAATGACATGCCGTGAAGACAGGATGTGTGAAAAAGACAAAAGGAAAAGCAAACTAAATACAGGAATAAATATTTAAAAAAAAAAAAACAAGATTTTACCGGTTTCGTTCGGATCAGAGAATGTCTTCAAAAAAAGTGAAGATTTAAAAATTTGTTAAAAAACGCAAAAACATAGGAAACCAGAATGCACAATGGGATGTTTTTGGCACGTGCTTAACTATTTTTTAAAAAAGAAAGAATTATGCAGCACATGCGACAAAGACGTTAAAATGGGGAAATTTAAAAAAAAAAAAAAAAAAAAAGGAAAAATGGATGAAAAGTAGGAAAAATGAATAATTACTTTAACCAGAATCGGAGTTTGTAATGCAGTGGTGAGATATATTGCATAGTTTCCAAAAACATCCTGTTGTGCGTTCTTCCTTTTTCAGTGAGAATTTAAAGACAAAGATCAAAATTCAAAGCACCAATATACAACAGTCAAGAGTTATCAAACAAACATGAAAGTAGAGACTTTGGTTTTATCATCATCATCATTAACCATTTTTTTGGTTGAATCCGGCCACAATTAATCCTCTGATGAGGGTAGGGCCTGATTGTCTAGTCTCGATCTAAGTCTTCCCCTCCATTCTTGTCTTTGGTGAGGTCTGACGGAATCCATACCTATGGCTTTCCTATAACGTTTGACCACGTCTTCCCAAGACAATTTGGGTCCGCAAATGGTGGTCTTCTCTGCTGGCACATTAAACTGTCAAACTTTAGCAATCCAGTCATTGCTGCACTCAACGTGCCCCAACCAACGTAGTCTGCTCTTCTGCATGTCTGCGAGGCTTTTGAAGCTGACTTGTACAGATTCAAAATGGTATGCTTTGTTCAGGCTTCACCAAGCAGATCTGACCATTGCCTTGTCATTACGCTTTCTTTAGTGTGCTAGCAGAGACAGCCCAAGTTTCGGAGCCAGACATTAGCACACTCCCGACATATGCGGAGTAGACACAACCTCTCGTAGCTGTTTGCAGGTGTTTGTTTGTTAGGATGGTTGCAGCTCTCTAAACTGTTACCAGGTAGACTTGCAACGTGTAGCTGCCGCAAGTTCAGTCTCCACCTGACAACAGCATGTCTCCAAGGTAACAAAAGTCTGTCACTACTTCAAGCTTGTCGTCACCAGTATCCATCTCCGTCAGTGGTCTGCCATCTATTGGTCTAGCCATGCCGGCACAATGCAAACACTGAAGCACTGCTTTGAGAGAGCCCTTTCTGCCACTGCACTTTTTCTGGACTCATTCTGACCAGTGAATTCAATTTAATAAATTATTTTAAAAAGAAAAAAGCGCAATATCTTTACTGGGATTTAGGTCAGACACTATTTCTTTTGTAGTACTGTCAGAATTTATTAGGTTTTATGACTTTCTACCAAAACAGGGATGTGAGTTGGCAACGGCAAAAAAAGCAGAAATCAACATGGATTTTCCAACCTGGCTCAATTTAGAGTGGGGGCACACTTCCAAACCCCCACTCACCCATGCTCTAAATTGAGCCAAATAACAAAAAGTAGGACATAAAGCTCCAGTGATTCGGCAGAAATCAGTCTTTGTTTTAGAAAAAAAAAAAAAAAAAAAATCTGAACTCAAAGAAAAACGGAATTCAGCTTTTTCTGATTTACAAAAACAAAAAAAAAGAAAGCGGAGGTGTCATATCCCTGCGAAAAGTGTAAGATGTCTTCATAATTCAAACTATTCGTTTTATTAGGGCACCTCGTGCAGTGATCAGTAAATAGAAATGCAACTTACAACCCATTTGTCGTTTTCTGAGTACGACAAAGTAGCCTTTCGTTCAAAGACGGATCGGTATTCCTCCTCGTCCTCCTCCTCTTCATATTCTTCTAACTCCTCCTCATCCAGATCCTCCTCCTCATCATCATATTCATATTCCTCCTCATCCTCCAGCAGCTCCTCCTCATCCTCATCCTCATCTTCTTCATCAACGTCTTGTTCAACATCTAATTGTTTTATACTCTGTTCCAAATCGTTCACATTGCTCTCAGACTTCGGGGGATTCTCACCTGCACGCACATAAAGAAAAGAAAACATTTTGTAGATATTGATGGCAAGATTTTTTACCCAACATTTTCAAATTGAAATGCAGGGTGAGAGTTATATTATTAGCAATACACATGAAATTTTTTAAATTTTATTGAGACATTGTATATCTCAATGGCATATATAGAAAGAGCTTGCTGATCTAAGAAAGAATCTTTTTTTAATTTTTTAAATCCGATTAAAAATAAGGAAGCTGTGACTATTTTTATGCCTCACACGGTTGGACATTTTTACCTCTTTAAGATCACACTACACTGGATTTGACTACCCAGAAAATGGGAGGCCATTTTGAAAAACCACCTCTTAGACACGAGGTTCCACGCAGCCACCAACAGCAGCAGCAGCCGCACATGATATCACACGGAAGTTTTAAAACTCAGAGTGATCGCAACTTGCACAGTGAATGCACACAAGTTCAAAGAAAGAAAAACATGAATTTGTACAAGTGAAAAGCTACAAAAATGTATTCTCATT